>JAQFVV010001391.1:0-74330 GCA_028023455.1 Epiperipatus broadwayi | reverse complement strand
CACAAGGCCAAAATATTTCTATATAATAATATTAAAAAAATTACACACAAATATATATATATATATATATATATATATATATATATATATATATATATATATATATATATATTTTAAAACTATACATCTGACGTCATTATATACTACACATCTCTCAGGTATGTGGTGTATTTTAAGCCCTTATTTGGATTATTTTGAGCCCTAGTTGGTGCGCCATTTGTAATGGAATTAAAATTAGAAGCAATTATTAATTATTAAAATATACGTTTATAATCTGTCACTTGTAACAGTATGAATAATATTGTAATGTTGAATGATAAAAAGGTTGATAAAAGGCTGTTACTTTATAACTGATTACAATCTATATATTGATGAGTGACTTAATGATAGTTGCTATAATTCAATAACTAAATATAACATTATAGCTTGTTTGCAACTATCCTAAGCATTAATTCTGTCACGCTTATAATGAAATAAATAAATTATCTCATTTCTCAACACATAAAATAATAAAATGACAATTAAAACTGTCATCATTAAAGATTTAAAATATTTAGATATTGGGGAAGTCATTTGAACAATAAAACATACTGGCCATTGTCATCAAATAAAATAATATTAAATATAGCAACTGAATAAAATTACCCACTTTGAAATTCCTGGAGTGCATTATGCTTATCTCCCATACTAGGTTCTTTTAACAAAGAATCCTTCTCATTCCTCTTTCCATGTATATACTGTAATGGTAAGAATTCGCACATTTCATAAACAAGTTGCACAGTTTCTCCACCACACTCGAAAAGCAGCACCACAAGTGGGTTCAGGGCCTGTCATACCGGATTCGAATATAGCAGATCGACTGCGCAACCAAATACGATGGAGCCCGAACCTGCCATCACAATAGCAACATCTTTTCAGGCTGCAGTGGTCAGAGAGAGAAAGGATACTACGTGAGATTTATAAATAAATTAACAGCTAGCGTTTGGAACGTCTTAATAGATACGTGTATAACCCAGACAATACGAGACAAAATAAACACTAATGTAAAGAATTGATTAAATTAACATGATTTATTAAGTGGCTAAATATGATTTCTGGCACTATTTATTTATTAAATAGTGGCGTCAAATGGTTAACTACAATTGATTAAATCATTTTACTCGTTAATCTATAACCTGGGTCAATTATCACTTACGAATGTGCCTTACTAAACCTTGAATACATGCGAAGCCCAAGAATAAGAGTACTGGAATTATTTATAATAAAAGATATTAAATAGTTTTTCGATAAGGGCTGACTTCAGAAGACATGCAGAGTGGCTCCAATGAGCTTGGCAGCAGCAACTTGCTTAGTGCAGAAATATATGTGTGAGTATGATATTATCTTAAAGTATTTAAAAAGGGATTCAGTGGTACTCGCAAGGTTTAGGAAACGATGGAGGGTGGTAGTCCATTTAAACTACAGGAACTTTGTGATGACAATAAAGAAATAAATCATAAAATCAGATGCATATGTTGCACCCCACATTGGTCTCGGCTGTAGCCCTAAAGATCGGAGTATGCTAGCATATGGCTGCGAAGAACTGCATCAGCATCCCCAGGTGTGACGCTCTGGTACACACATTGACTGGAAACCGCAGGAAGAAGTAAAGGGGAAATGGACTTGGCCGTTTAAAGCCCTTTTAAAGAACAAAGTGATCTCAACATCGAATACCCTTGCCAGCAACACTAAAATATATATATAATCGATTCAAAAAAGGAGACATAACAAAAGATTGGGCACTTAAGCAATTCACTGCATTGATGAAAAGTGTCTACACTCTCCCAAACTCAGAATAACAATAGAAATACTTAAAACAAATAATGGGGTTTAACATTAAAAGGACGGTGTGAGTGCGAGAATTTAAGTAAAATGTAATTAACCCACGCACTCCCACATCTGCCAATAGTTATTCTTACACCTCACATACATCCTGGAAGATTATGAATCAAATCTAGGTATTATAAAGAAAATAATATTGTCATCGAACGAGTGGCTTACTAAATCTCATTTAAGGGAGGGACTCATGAACGTAAAATTACATTCTTTATAAGGAATGGGGAGTATCATTAATTAAAATTTGCTTTGCTCGGTCGATGCTATGCAAGCCCATAAAATACGCAAATAAAACAATTTAAATTTGATATTAACCCAAGGTTTAGATCGAGCAATAAATTTAAATATATATTTTAAAACATACATGATAATAAGTGTGGCGAGAAAAAGGGAGTTTGTTTTTGCTATAGCGGGTTTTAGATCACAAGAGCTCTTGGGTTAATTTTGTTACCTTTCAGTTGCTTGGGTGGTTGAAGCTGGAGCACATTTCAGGAGTGGATAAGATTTAGCAGCATGTTAATTCAGTCTCTCAACATCACATGATCACTATCTCATACTAGCACAATAATTGTTATTAAACAATTCAAAATACAGCAAAACTCTCCATATAGTAGTGCCATCTTGTGCTAACAAGAGCAATCAATGGATGCCAGAAGGCTTGTGCATAAAATCCCTATCTGGTGCCTACTCATCCAATATCCCCAGACTAGTTTCTGGCTTGTGGCCTTCATCAGTGAGGAGTCTTGGATTGGAGAGCACTGCACCTAGATCTTAGGATCTAACGCAACCCTCCAGCACCCACCTTTTAACTCTATTTAACTACAAAACTATGAGATTGAAATTGAAAACACTATTAATATTTTCAACCCAAGCTCAATAGCTTATATAGTCATATGGGTCTGAACTCAATTCAGTACCCATACATTTTGGTGTCTTTGGCTCTTTAACAACCATAGCCACCACTATCCTATTAGGCAGGATTGGTGTTAAACCACTCAACATCACATGATCACTATCTCATACTAGCACAATAATTGTTATTAAACAATTCAAAATACAGCAAAACTCTCCATATAGTAGTGCCATCTTGTGCTAACAAGAGCAATCAATGGATGCCAGAAGGCTTGTGCATAAAATCCCTATCTAGTGCCTACTCATCCAATATCCCCAGACTAGTTTCTGGCTTGTGGCCTTCATCAGTGAAGAGTCTTGGATTGGAGAGCACTGCACCTAGATCTTAGCACAAGATGGCACTACTATATGGAGAGTTTTGCTGTATTTTGAATTGTTTAATTCAGTCTCTGTTTGCAGCAGCATAGGCAGTTCCTTAAGGCATGTTGGCGATGCGTCAGATGGTACATCGGCAGTGGCCAGCTATTTCCGAAAGGAAAATAGCCACGGTGCCGACTCTACTCAGTCATATTGGCGGTTCTATGATAGGTCAGCATTTTGTACATTTTCTTGAAAGCGGATTATTTAAGTCACGGATGGTCGGTCAGCAAAACATCAGGATCAGCATTGCGAAAATAATAGTTCAGACCGTCCGAATTCTCAGAATAAACAAAATTATAACCTCAGAAAATAAAATCAAAATGCAAAATCAAACAGCAGAAAAACAGCATCCGAATCAGAATCAGCTTTTTGTTTCTTCCCTTTCTTCAAACAAAAGAAAAACATTCAATATATACTGTTTATCTTATAAAAAAACCTGCCTTGGGGCATGACAAACCTTTAACCTTTTGCATTCTTATCAATTAGTTATTTCTTATCTGAACATCAGAAGGAATCCATTTTAAGGTTTTTTTTTAGTTTACAATTATAAATTCTAGTAAATGCTCAGATTGAAAAAAGATTAAAACATTTATTTCATTCTGTTGAAGACTTTTGCTAATTGGAAATTCCTAAGTAGACATACGAAGTGTGAATTTATAATCCAAAATGTTTTACTTTAAATCTATTATATTCTCAACCTAGCCTTATTTTATATTTATATAATTTTCAATGGCGGGAACTTTATAATTTTAGAAAAATATTAAATTATTTCACATTTAGATTGTAATTGCATGAATCCGTTTATAAACTACTTTTAATAATTATTATTTTACCTACAATAGAAAATAAATATTGCAACACAATATTTTTAAAATAAATGAACTCAACAACCACAATCCAATAATATAATTCCAATGATTGATATTAATATTTAACAGTTATCATCGTAGTCTGTGTGTAGTTTTACCTATATAACCTTTTAAATGAATATGTAAACATGCACATACTCGACATTTATATATCAATAAAAATAAAGGGTTGAAAATTGGACTCCACGAGTAATAATGCCTACGTGGTTTATTTTAGGTGGGATTTTAGTATATAAATGGCCGTACAGACACACTACGAACTATTTGGGATTCGAATTTAGGTATAAGGGTAGGTGAAATGTAAGAGAAAGGTGAAACGAAGACTTGCAGAGCAATCTTCCTGTTTCAATACAACCATTCACGGTCACACACACACACACTGGTGCTATTTCTAACAACATATAAAATTATCATATAAACTTAATACCATTAAATTGGAAAGGGATAGTACATGTGTTTTCTCACGAGCACCACTAGATTGTTTTAAATCTAGATAAATATCTGTTTATAGTGTACTGAGTTCAAACTCATTCCGGTACATTTTTATTACACCTGACTTGGATGACTAATAAAAAAAAATGACACTCTTATATTTTATCTACATCAATAAAATTACAAGATCCCAATATTACCAAAATTTATATTATAGATCAAAGACTCTTTTAGACATTGCTAGCTCAAATTTACGTATATTGATGAACAGACAAGTATAATCCTATTAATGGCTTCTAAACAAGCATCGTGAAGACCATTATTGATATTGATGGCCATTTAAGTAGATTATTTATCACAATATAAAGGTAATAATGATGATGATAATAATATCATAATAATAATTATAATAATAGTGATGATGATACCAGCCATAGCTTATTAATAAACTCACAACAATAAATTTATCTTTATAAACTCATAAGCACTTTTTAAAATCATCCATTTCAAACTGGGATTTAATTATTACATTCACTAGCATTTATATAAGTTTATGTTTATTTACTAAAATACTTTGATAGTTAA
Source organism: Epiperipatus broadwayi (assembly GCA_028023455.1). Lineage (NCBI taxonomy): Eukaryota > Metazoa > Onychophora > Udeonychophora > Euonychophora > Peripatidae > Epiperipatus > Epiperipatus broadwayi. Next base: position 69,297 of record JAQFVV010001391.1, on the reverse strand, counting down.
AACTAGGATTCAATAATACTAGTGATGATGACTGATCATCACGAATCTCTATTCATGATATTCAACTTTCTATAAATCCTTATTTACTAAATATATTAATTATGTTAAACATTAGATTTAATGATTATACTTTATTTAATCAATGATGGCAATCATAACTCATGTACAGTACTATGTTTAAACGGTGTTTTAAATCAATAACATGATATCCATCTTTGATGAGGATGATCAAAACTCATGGACACAACATAATTTTAGCTTTCTATTGTTGAACTATAATTATTAAAACTTGGTTATTATCAAGCATAATCCCTAAATACTTAAATGTAAATCAACATTCTAGTTTACTTAACATTTTGCGAGCGCTTTCTTAATATTTGCGAATGCTTGCTCAATATTTACGAATGATGATTCTTAATATCTGCGAGCGATGATGATGAATTAAAATGATAGAATTAAAACAAGAAAATACAACAATATTTTTAATAAGAACTCGGAAACCAACTAAGATATATAATTATATTTATTGATACTATTCTTCTTTCCCTCTTTAAAATCAAATTTACTAAGTAGATAAATGACTTATTATTACATTAATTCAATACAAAACTAACACAAAATTTTATAAATAAATTCATCATTTTGGATAATTTTAAAATAAGCTGGCTTAAAATGACATTTTAAAAAATATATTTCATGGAATGCTTACTTAAGACTTTCCTAACTTATTATATCATAAAAATAAATTTCATTTGTAACTCGTGTTTTATTTCACTTCCATTCATATGTAAGCCTTGCTTTATAATTTCTCATATTTAAACGAATTATGTATAACCTATTCTTTTGATGTATTTGTATAAGCAGTTACACATGCACACATTCGGTAATGTTAACATATATGTTTAAAATGTATACCCCTATATTAGAGATTATTACATAAATTACATATATAAAGAATATTCTTGCAACCTTTTAGCAAAATAAAATAAAATATATTATACCAATTTTAATATGCAACAAGATAAAAAAAAACCAAACATTATAAATGCCTATATTTATAGGTTGCTCATTATCATAACAACTAAAGAACAATTAAAAAAAAACATTTCAATATTACAATATATAATATTAAAAATAATAATAATAAAAAAAATAATGAAAATTTAAGTTCAAAGATTTAAACTGTGTTTGTGTTATGTTATGTGATTTTGAGAATATGTTATGTGATTTTGAGAATAACTATTGATAAACAAGCCTTTAATGTTTCTGTATCAAAGAAAAAAAATAATGCTTTGACCAATAAATTAAAGTTTACTTTTAATAAGCAATAATAAAAGATCTGTTAAAGAAAGTTCATAGTTACCCGATTACTTTCACTTCCTATAAATGTCCTGAGTTTGAATTTTCAGACTGCTTGTCTTTGCTCCATTTAAAAAAAAAAAGAAAGTTCTTGCAGATACTTTCAAGATAAACATGAATTAATTGACTTGCTTATTTCTTCAAATTTAAAATTATTTATTGCTGATACTTTTGATAATGCTGAATTCGTTGACTGGCTTGCTTCTACCATTTCAAAAAGAGTTATTATAAATACTTTTAGATAAGTATGAACTGGTGGATTTGCTTGTCTCTCCCATTTTAAAAAAAAATTGTAGACACTTTAGATGACTGAGGAAAACTTTAACAAAAAATTTGGTTCATAGCTTCAAACCTGGCTATATATGTGGCCTTTATTCATCTTTCCTTTCTTCTTGGCTCTTGTCAAAGATGATAATGAGATGACATTTTTGGCTGGTTTTAAATTTGTCCATTCTTTTGGTTACTATGGACCGGTATATGGATCCGCAGTAGACCAGTGATTTAACCCATTCTGTATTAATCCAGGAAGCAGAATAAATGGTTTTAGCAATGCAAATTCATTGTATTATACACAGCAAAATATATTAATATCATTTCATAAAACTGTTAATAACTTCTTTCAAGAAATTCAATTTTGTTCCATTATTTTCTTTACTTAATCTTGCTGGAAATTACTTATATATACGCACATCTTCGTCTATATTGACTTTAAAACAAGAGTCATTTTTTCTTCCTCAACTTTTAAAGAGTGAAAATAAAAATCAAATCGCTCACTCTCCTTTTCCCAACATTTAAAAAAAAACTGACTGCTCGCTACATCTCTGTTTAATAATAAGGAAAAACTGACTGATCACTAAATATTGTTTCATTCGTTTTTATTGCAAATTTTGGTCAAAGAAAATGACCACCTGCATATCTTAACTTGAGATAAAAGATCAAAAAAAAAATCAGAGTTTGACAAGTTGATGTTCTATCATGATTTTACAAGAAAATTAATAATCACGCTTTATTACATCAAAGCATCCCCTTTATAAAAATAATCTTAGACACAGATAACACAAACAATAAAGCTGGCAATCTATAGTCATTAGCAATAGGTGTAAAAGCATTTTTGTTTTTATACAGACGTTTTCATTCTTTCACATTTTTTTGCATGTGTACATTTTTTTAATCTCCTAATCTACTAATCTGATCGCCGTATTTTACACTTTCTTTCTGATATGCTTTATTTTAACAAAGTTAATGTTAAATAATTTAACACATTATTTAATAAGGAAATATAATAAATCAATATTAAATATTATTACCTTCTCTCTCTATAACTGCTTATTTATTAACTATTTATAAATTATATAACAATAAATACACACATAAATCTATATATATATAATATTTTTTTTTAGATAAATAATATATCTATGTGTTTGAAATGAGTCATATACATACAATATATATATATAAATTTAAAGATTTTCAGAGACAATTATTAGCAATAAAATATTTTCAAAGGTGGTGAATATTTCATCTATGATGTAATTACTCAGGTATCAGTATTATTTGGCCATGAAAGATGGAATAACATGATATAGTATTTCACACAGTATTTGTCTGACTTACCTTAAATCAAAGACAAAGTCTTTTCATTTGATTTGCTAGCTGTTGTAGGAATAGTAAGTCAAACATAGATGTGTAAATTTGAAATATAGCAACACTTTTAACTTTTTTAAAAGTAAGTAAATATCTTCTCCAAATAATCATACATATTAGCATAAAGATTTTCATAAGCTTAATGATTAAACAATAAAATGTAACATGGCAATTGAATACTAGTGGAAAACTGACTAAAAATATTATACTGCCAATTTTTATAAATATAAAGAACTAAATCTTGTTTAATACTGACATAACTGCTAGAAAATTAAATTAAAAAATTGCTTTGGTTAATTATAAGAGAAAAAACGTATGTATAATGGTTGAAAATCACTTACTTATTTTATAAATTTATAATATATATTTTTCACATATATGGAATTCAAAATAAGAAATAAAGCCATATATAAAATTGTCAGTGTTTAAAATCTTGATACATATTCTATTACTATATATATATATAATATGTATCTGGATCTTGATACATATTCTATTACTATATATATATATAATATGTATCTGGATCTATGAGTACAAATGTTGTTTTGTATTGGCCAAGTAATGAAAGTACATTAATAGTGATGTTTGTAAATATGTACATATAAATAATACCATATTAAAATATCCAATAACATATAACAATTGAGATAATAAGAGAGGTCATAGAATGGATAATAAAGAGATCAAAGTTCATTAGTGTATACATACACTTAAAAAGTAAAAGCCTTATGGTAAAATAATCAATAACATAATCACAAGTATCCCAAATTTATGGCTAAACAGACTAGCTAAAGGAATATACTCTAAAACATAACCAATAGTTTCATTGCTACAAGGAGTCTTATGTAGGGTAAAAAGCTAAAAAAACAAGTTTATACTAAACATTACCCACAATTGCCACTTACATCATGTACACCCTTAATGATATAATATTTTTTAAATAAGTTAATTGTTTCAGTATCATAAATTTTTAATAATAAAAATTCTTTAATTCTGTCTTCTTTTCTTTCTTTCAAAGAAAACAACATTGCCTCATTAAAATTAATAGTGTGACCTGTATGTCTTTCATGGATATAGAACCGAACTGAGATATTTATAATCTTAGTGTCAGAAATAAACCTTAGTATTATTGAAACTAATAATGTGGTCTGTATTTCCTTCATGGTTATATAAAGCAGAACCAATATATTTATATCTAATTCACAAGCCACACTATTAGCTCAGATGAGACTAAAATTGTCTTCTTAAAAAGAAATGAAATAAAAAAGAATTAAAGAATCTTTATTATTAAATATTTTTGATTCCAAAGCAATTAACTTGTTTAAATTTTTTTAATATTAAGGATGTGTGGAATGTAAGTGGCAATTGTGGGTAACATATAGTATAAACTTGTTTTTTTTAATCCTGTGTTTTAGAGTTTATTTTTTTGGTTAATTTGGCATAATTTTGATATGTACATTTATATATGGATAGTTAGATAGTTAAAAACACATTTGGAGTAATAATTATGTAATAGAACAAGAATAATCATGTTAGTAACAAGTATGTTCAATTTCATAGAAATGCACTATTGGGTAATAGTCAATAAATCCTAAGTACATAATCATTGCATTTAATTAAATAAAATGGAAATAACCCATGCTTATGATCACATTCACATTAGAAGACTAAATTAGACAGTCAACGATTTCTAAAGCAGTTGTAGCTACACATAAACATGAATGTCAATCTCAATCATAATTTATAGTCTTAAATTTAACAAATGATCATTTGGATATTTCATCTTTTTTTTTTTTGAAAGTAGCTTTTATCATACCCTAGTGTCACAATCATAAATCATTTTGATCAATGTTATAGCGAAATAAACTCTTGCTTTTTTGACTTTTTTAATACAATTCTTATGATCATGGTACTGTATTTAGCACAAAACCAAAAAATAAATGATCGCCCTCCACATATACCTGTGTAATTTAGAATAGTAAAAAAAATAAAATAAACTTTTTGGATACTTTAAGAAAAAATAATTTTAATAATAATAATAATTATAAAAATATGAAATATATATATATACATATGGATAAGCATACAGGGAAAACTGGAAATTTACATGACAATGTGGGTCTTAACTTTTAGGCTATTCTTGATATTACTCTATATATTCCTGCACCCAAATTAGACAAAAGCCTACATTTAAATTACCCAGTCAATAAATTATGATACCAACTTGTATTAAAATCTACATGTGCATATATGCAAAGTGCTACTTTTCTTTTCATTTTGGATAAGTTTTATATACACTAACCAATAATACCATTAAGAAAAAAAAATCATATGATGAACATGAATAGTTCTTAATAAACTTTTTCAAATATCCTTATCCCCAGAACTGTTTCTAGCTGTTGGTTATCATTAGTGAGATGCTAGAATATTTTTATTTTTAGATCTGATGGCTGAATATCCTACTGCCTCAGTGATGACAACTAGCATATGAAAACTGGTCTTGGAATAAGGATATTCAGAAAATCTTGTTAAAAGCTATTCACACTAATTATATAACATTTGATTTCCTTGCAATTGAATATATATTAATGTTATAGTTTCATTCAACTTGGCTTATATTTAAGTTTAGAAGTTAGGATCAATTTCTAATCATCTTGATAACCTTGAAATTATATAACTATATTCAATTTATATAAAATTCAAATATGCTATTACTACACTGAACACTAACAAAAACCTACATTTAAATTATCTAGACAATAAACTTATAGTGCCATTTAATATTAAAATTCATCTATATATAAATAAAAAATAATGAATTATTTTTTGTATAATCATATAAATAATAAAAAAAATATAACATTTTAAATATCTGTAATTGAAATGTAAGTAAGTACCTTCCACTAAATGATATAATATCAAAACCAATGAAATACAGAATAGTATAATTCTGTCTTTAAGATCTGTTGCTATATAAGTTTAGTTTTTGACATAGTTTTGAAATCACAAGGTAAATTTTGTTTATTAGTTGAATTTATATATAGACTAAATAATCTGAAATCACTATTAATATAGATGAAAAATGAGTTAATTTTTTATTAAAAGTAGGACTCATTCTTCATCTTCTGTATATGTTAATGCTGATTTCAGATTATTTAGTCTATACATGAATTCAACCAATATACAAAATTAATCGTATAATTTTAAAATTACATCAAAAATTAGGCTTACATAGTAACAGAGGTTAAATACAGAGTTGTACCATTCTGTCTTTTATTGTTTTTGACATCACATAACTCAGTGACAGCCAGTTACTTTAATTTCAATACTAATATTTTTTTTATTCCTATTCATTTGAACTCAAGGTTAACGAGTGCTTTAGAATTATTATCTTTTTACAAACAGTTATGTCAATGAAGTTAATATAATTCTTTTTTTAAAAACATTTTCAGTTTGACATTTTCCTTTTTTTATATAGTTTACTATGGAATTATTTACACTTGTTTTTATTTTCACTAAATATTGTGAAATAATTTGTATATAGTTTTGCAAAACAGTGGTTTATATTTTGAAGAGTAACATGAAAACCCAAATTCTTTCATCTGATTAACTTTATTAAAAGTAGTAAAAATTACAAAGTAGATGACAAAAAAGATGCAAATAAGAAAAGAAATTCATAATTTGCAAACATAATACATTTATAAATATTACAAGTTTACAATAAAATAATTGATGTTATAAATAATAACAAAGAAAAAGCAATTAAATATGTATTATATTTAGTTAAACACAGGTTTTTTTTAATATTGGCAAAAGATAAAGTTTCGTATTTATTTAAACAATATAAATATTTTTTCAGATAAAAAATAAATATTTTAATAAATGAACAAAAATGATAGACATGTGTAATAAAAAAACTACTCATAAAGTATTAAATAAGTTGTATAAATTCAGTATATTTTAGAATAAATTTGCCATTAATATCAATCATTATAAAGGTTAATAATTGTTTGAATGATTTTTATGTTCTTATTATTTAATGATAAAATAATTATATTGATCATAAAATCATAGATTAACCTGCTACTTGTGTTATTTTGGAACACAATTATATGCATTTATCATTTTTCTTTGTATTTTCCCTTCAGTTGTAACTTTTAATGTCAAAAAAATTATCTATTAAACATCACATGCTCATCATTTCTTATGCTTACACGAACTGTTTACACACAGGGTAAAATTTCCATGCAGTAGTATCACCAGTGCAAGCCAGAGCATAAAAACTTCTTGCACCCATTGATTACTCTGGATTGCACTAGAGACACTACTGCATGGAGAGTTTAGCCTCTACATAATATTTCAGCCTTGATGTATTTAAGAAAAAAATATTTTTTTTATTTTAGAACAAAATCAGTAAAATTATAAATTGTAAAAATGGAAATAATCTTAGAAACATCAACTTTTTGATTGATTTTATTTCATTACATATTTGACCTTATTATTAGTAATCCATTGGAATCACTTACTAATACAAAACATAATTTAAAAACAGTTTGTATGATTTTAAAGGTTTTTAATGGTAATAATCTGGTTGTAATTAATTACTTAGACATCACCAGGTATTGGTGATAAAAAACAAGATAATAGAGGAAGTATAAAATGAATAGAAAAAAATGTATTTAGTCTGTGCAGAGGTCAAAATAAATTTCTGTACTTGGACAACACACATTTTTATTTAAATCATATAAACAAAAAAAAAATGCATTTATTCGATTTATTTTTTAACATATATTTTTATAAAATTATAAAAGGTCTGTAGTTTAATAAATACATGACATTTATATTTAGATTTTATTTGAATATATTAGAGTTTAGCAGAAAATTAGTCTTTTGAAGCTTTATCAATGTAAAAAAATAGGCTGATGATAATAACTTTCTCCTCTTTCTCCTACTCCTTTTTCTTCTTCATCTTATTTATTATTATTATTATTATTATTATTATTATTATTATTATTATTATTATTATTATTATTATTATTATTATTATTATTATTATTATTATTATTATTATTATTATTATTATTATTATTATTATTATTATTATTATTATTATTATTATTATTATTATTATTATTATTATTATTATTATTATTATTATTATTATTATTATTATTATTATTATTATTATTATTATTATTATTATTATTATTATTATTATTATTATTATGTTTCAAAGCAAAACTTTATTGAGTCTAAAAAATTACAGAGTCATATATTGATTTTTTACAAATGAAAAACAAATTACAACTTTCAGTATATAAGTCTTTATCTTTTCTGCATACTTTTTTTTTTCTTCTTGTTTTTAAATTTGGTCTTCTATTTAGTTCAGTTTATGCTAGCATTTTTTTTTTAAAGTTGGAAAAAATGCTGATGTTGAAAATGTCATCATCTATCTTATTGGTCTTTATATTTCATAGACTGGATCTCTGTTTCAAGTGTGACCATGTGGCTGCAAATATATCTGGTTGAGCTAGGATGCTGTCTCTTTTTCTTAACAGTTCTAGTTTTATTGAATATGTTGCTGGGTGGCATCGAGGGTTATTGGCAAGTGCAAAAGTGCATCTGGTGCACCAGTAGGCATAAAGGCTGTATGTTGCTGCACGAATAGCAGGGTTGTTGCCTTTTTTAAATGTATTTATTATTTCATCAATTGAAATGATAGCCTTTCTGTATGTGGTAAACATTGTGCGACGTATTGTTTCTAGGGCACTGCAGGAATGAAGAAAATGATCTTGTGTCTCTTCTTCTCTATGACATAGCCCGCACATGGGGTCTATATTGGTATAGAATCTACGAAATCTAAGGAAATGGGTTGTGGGTAGAGCATTGAGATTAAGCTTAAGTAGAAAATCGAATAATTTTGGTTCTAACGACCATTTTCTGAATTGTTGCAGTAGTTGCCTGTTGTCTATTCCAAGAACTGATGGATGTAGATTGGGTGTCTGGTTTGGATGTAGTATATTGTAAATGTCCCAGTATGTATACTTGTTGTCATTATTGAGTGATATTTTGTTGTATATTGGCTTGAGTTCTTCAATCAGTGTGGATAGATATCCATATGAAGGGGGTGGTCTGTCTGTGGGTATTATACTGATTACACACTCCAGGTCTGGAAATCTTTTTATGGTTGCTGTTTTTAGATTTACTGATTTCTGTGTGTAAAAAACATTGATTGTATGGAGTCCAAGTCCATTGCTATGTGGTGGTCTGCTCAGATTTTTTAAAGAGATTGCCACTGTCTTTCTCTTCCATATTAGTTTGTTACCGATTGACGAGATTTTAGATATGAATGTTTTTGCAAATTTGATTATAGGTGTATAGTATGTAATTTTTGTAGTTATAAGTTGATTAAATAGTGCTACCTTTGCATATATTGACAGGTATGACTTTTCAAGTGAGGCTGTGATTTTTTCAGCATCTATTTTTAATTTATTTTGAATTTTTTGCCTCATTCCATTGGTTCCAAGGTAGAATGGGAAACCAAGGAAAGCAGATGGTTTACCATTAAACATCTCTGTACAGTGCTTGCCTGTGTATATTGACCATGCAGCAGTTTTATTTGTGTTAATTTTTAAATTAAAATTTGAGGTATAATTCTTGATTATCTCTTGTAATATGGGGAGGTTCTTTTTAGAGGGGAGGAAAACGGTTACATCGTCCATATAGGCTATGCATGATATATTTAAAGCAGTGTTTGGAATTTGAATGCCTTTTATTTTTTTCTGTATCTCTATTAATAGAGGATTTATATATATTGTAAAGAGCAAGGCACTTAGGGGGGATCCTTGTGGGATGGATTGACTCGGTCTGAAGGCTGGTGATTTTTTTCCATTCAATGTGATGTGAATTTCACGGCTGAGTAGCAGATTGGCTATTATATATAGTAGGGATGGAGGTGTTGTTGTTTTTTTCAGCACGTCTAATAATTTGGCTATAGGCACTGAGTCAAAAGCTGCCTCAATGTCTAGTTGAACTATAATTGGTGCATATTTCTTTCTTTTTTTTACTACTTCAATAATTGTTTTGTACATTAAGGCACCCTGGCCAATGGATGATCCTTTTTGGCATATTGTGCTGATGATAACACAGGGAGTATGTGTTGTTCTATTTTTTCCTTTATCACTCTTTCAAGAATTTTTATTCCTAAAGGTCCCATTGAAATTGGTCGTAGATTAGATAAAGATGATATTGCTGTTGGTTTTTTGTTAAATGGAACCATTGCAATTGGGTATAGACTTTGTATGTTGTAAATTTTTTGGGATATGTAATTGGCTAGATCGCACAGGTATTTTGCTGTGAAGTGACTAAGATGTTTGAACACAAATTTGGGAATTCCTTGTGGTCCTGGGTGACATGTGTTTGTTATTGTTGCAAGTTGAAATACAATGTCAGTTGTTGTTATTGGTGTGTCTGTTTCAGGGTCTCCAAATATGTCTTCATTTGGTATGTACACTCTCTGTTTTTGCAGTTTTTTTTTAAAGTGTTGATATATTGGGTTTATCATGTTATGTCCAGCTGTTATAGAGCCATCTATTTCAAGTGCCATAGGCACTCTGACTGTGGATGGATATCCCAATGCCCACCGTATGTATGCTCTGGTCCAAGTATGTTGTTGTGTAAGGCATATTTTTTTCTTTTTTTATTGCTACATATTGCTTTAGTGTATTGCATGTATTGTTGTACATTTCTGTAAGTTTTTTAATTTGTGTTTGATTATCTGTAGTTGGTCTGGAAATGGTTATTCTTTTATGTAGTTCATCTGCCAATGCTAATAATCTGGTGGGGGGTGTTGAGTTGCAGGTAATATGATTGATGTTGAAAGAAAGTATATTGGTGAATGCTATATACTTTTGTACTGGATCGAGTGACATGTTTTGAAGTTTTTGGAGCATTATATATGTTTCTGAATATAGGAATTCAGTTGTTTGTGCTGGAAGAAGTATTCGCATAGTCTTTTGGAGGGCTATTGTTGTATTCTGTATTTTTGTTAGGTCGAGGGTGATGAACTGAGCAGCATGATCTGAGATTATAGATGGACAGAGTTCAAGATTAAAATAATGATGTAACATTGGTGAATAGAAACACAAATCAATAAGTGACTTATATCTATTGTTATTAAAAGATATTGAGTTTGATGGGAGAAAACCCTCAGCACTCATAAGTGGGATTGTTATTTGATGGATCCATTTGGTGACAAAAGTTTGGTAGGTCATGTTGAAATCTCCCAGGAGTATTATGGGATTTGGTGTTGCTGTAAGCATTGAATTTATTGTTGCTATTATTCTGGAGATGATGACGGGGCCTGGTGGTATATATACAAATACTAGGTTAAGTGTGATATTTTTATGATGGAGTGTTAATATGATAAGATTAGAGTCAATATATATAATTTTAAAAGAATCGAAAGGGCAGTTGTGGGAAATAATTATGCCTGTGCCACCTGATGGTGATGATGATTGCCTTGAGCAGGCACAAAAACCTTGGCTGACTAAATATTTTGATGGATCAATTTGAGAGCTGCTGTATATTTTTGTTTCCAAAAGCCCCAGTATGTGTGGTTGTGTTGTATGTAACCATTTTTTGAGATCAAAAAGTTTTTTGGTGGCATTTAAGCCTCTAATGTTGAGAGATCCAATTTTTATCTTCATGTTTTAAATAATTTTTTAACAGGGTATTGATTTTTATTTTATTTTTAATACTAAATTTTTGTTTATATTGCAGTAGATGGATGCTGATACATATTTAAGACATTGTTGGGTTTATTATCAGTTTTTCTTTCATTTAATATTGCTTCAGACTCTATACAGGCAATTTGTGATGAAACCGAACAGGTGTCCATTTGTTGTTGGCTTACATCCATTTCTATTTCATCATTTTCTAAATTGTATATGTCTGATGAGTTGTGCTTTTGGTCTGTTTTTTTTGCCTTTTTGGATTCATGGTTTTTACTTGGTCTACCTGGCTTTCTTTTTCCCTCTGGTGTATTCTCTTGAATAGGTGGAAGAGGGGCTTCTATTGCATCCATTATGTTTGATGCAGTTTTGTTTATAATTGTAGTTTTTTTTATTATTGGTATCTTTATATTATCTGGATTTATATTTTCATTATATAACTGTGTGTGTTTACTTTCTGTTTGTTGATTTTTACTTGGTACACATTTTGTTTTATTGAGATGCTGATCCTGTGATGTAATTGCTGTATTTTGTGTTGTGGTTTCTTGAGAATTATTTTCGTTTGAATCTTGGATTTCTGTGTTAGTTTTTGTGTTATTATTTTTTTGGTTGGTCTTTGGGATAGGCAATTCTGATCCATTATTATTTTTGTTTGTGGGTGTTTGAACCTGTTTTTTTCCGGTTTCTATTATTGGGTTGCCAATGGATGTAGTGTTATTATAAATTTTATTTTCATCACTGGGTTGTTCTGGGGAGAGGATTTTAGTTTGTTCACAGTGATTGCTTTTTGTGTTATCGCACTGAGTTGCTAGGTGTCCTCTCTGTCCACAGCCAAAACAAAGTGGCTTTAGACCTCTTATGTGAAGAGAGAGTGTCGCTTCTTGATCTGTAATCTGTGTTGGAATCGTTGAGGCGTCTACGTTTTTATGTAGTTTTATTTTAAATTCAAAACGATTACTACATATCGGTATAGGTGTGTCTTTTAAATATATAGGCTGTAGGGCAATTACTTTTCCAAACGGGTTTATCATTTTTTGAAAATCTTGTACGTTGTATTTAAGATAAGTATTTTTAAGCACTCCAGTAATTATATTTTTCCGGTTTTCATCTATAATTACGAGTGCGTAATTATCAAGTGCTAAAATAGTGGATTGAAACCGTTCTTTTTGCTGCTGAGTATAAAAATCAATGGTTATATATCGAGAATTTGGATGGTCGGCGATACAAGAGATTGTTTCCCATAGTGCATTTTGCGTGATTGCTTCATATAATAAAGCTTTTGGGAAACGATATAATGAGCATTGATTATCGGTTACTGCGAGTACTAACGAAGTTGGTGAAAAAAACCTGCGAAATGTTTCAAATAACGTCCGAGGCACCGTATTACTGAAACGGTCCGTCACATTTTCAAGCGTTTCTTTTGTCCAGATTGCGGCTGGGGGTTGATTTTCCTCTCGAGTGTTTAGATCAAGATTTTTAATATCATTTGTGTTTGTTCTACGGAAGCGCGGTATTTGAGTTGGTGCTGTAGTATTGCTATTACTTTTAAGTACTTTTGCATACGAAATAGGCGATGTTGAAACTAACGATGTTGTTAATTTCGTATTGGTGCTTAATTCGCTCACGCTTGACTGGGCAGTAGCCATGATTTATTCTGACTCAAGTCAGTATTTTTTTTAAAAAAGATATTAAAACACACCGATATTTTTCAAAAAACACTATTAATCTATTATATAATTCGATTTTTCCTGTATTATGTTTGTTTTTCGCATAACAAGTTGGAACAAAAGTAAAAAATAAATACTTACATCGGAGAACTTAACGATTGCTTCTTACCTCAGCAGAGATTTGCTGCGGGATTATTATTATTATTATTATTATTATTATTATTATTATTATTATTATTATTATTATTATTATTATTATTATTATTATTATTATTATTATTATTATTATTATTATTATTATTATTATTATTATTATTATTATTATTATTATTATTATTATTATTATTATTATTATTATTATTATTATTATTATTATTATTATTATTATTATTATTATTATTATTATGTTTCAAAGCAAAACTTTATTGAGTCTAAAAAGTTACAGAGTCACATCTAGTAATATATTGATTTTTTACAAATGAAAAACAAATTACAACTTTCAGTATATAAGTCTTTATCTTTTCTGCATACTTTTTTTTTCTTCTTGTTTTTAAATTTGGTCTTCTATTTAGTTCAGTTTATGCTTGCATTTTTTTTAAAGTTGGAAAAAATGCTGATGTTGAAAATGTCATCATCTATCTTATTGGCCTTTATATTTCATAGACTGGATCTTTGTTTCAAGTGTGACCATGTGGCTGCAAATATATCTGGTTGAGCTAGGATGCTGTCTCTTTTTCTTAACAGTTCTAGTTTTATTGAATATGTTGCTGGGTGGCGTCGAGGGTTATTGGCAAGTGCAAAAGTGCATCTGGTACACCAGTAGGCATAAAGGCTGTATGTTGCTGCACGAATAGCAGGGTTGTTGCCTTTTTTAAATGTATTTATTATTTCATCAATTGAAATGATAGCCTTTCTGTATGTGGTAAACATTGTGCGACGTATTGTTTCTAGGGCACTGCAGGAATGAAGAAAATGATCTTGTGTCTCTTCTTCTCTATGACATAGCCCACACATGGGGTCTATATTTGTATAGAATCTATGAAATCTAAGGAAATGGGTTGTGGGTAGAGCATTGAGATTAAGCTTAAGTAGAAAATCAAATAATTTTGGTTCTAATGACCATTTTCTGAATTGTTGCAGTAGTTGCCTGTTGTCTATTCCAAGAACTGATGGATGTAGATTAGGTGTCTGGTTTGGATATAGTATATTATAAATGTCCCAGTATGTATACTTGTTGTCATTATTGAGTGATATTTTGTTGTATATTGGCTTGAGTTCTTCAATCAGTGTGGATAGATATCCATATGAAGGGGGTGGTCTGTCTGTGGGTATTATACTGATTACACACTCCAGGTCTGGAAATCTTTTTATGGTTGCTGTTATTAGATTTACTGATTTCTGTGTGTAAAAAACATTGATTGTATGGAGTCCAAGTCCATTGCTATGTGGTGGTCTGCTCAGATTTTTTAAAGAGATTGCCACTGTCTTTCTCTTCCATATTAGTTTGTTACAGATTGATGAGATTTTAGATATGAATGTTTTTGCAAATTTGATTATAGGTGTGTAGTATGTAATTTTTGTAATTATAAGTTGATTAAATAGTGCTACCTTTGCATATATTGACAGGTAGGACTTTGCAAGTGAGGCTGTGATTTTTTCAGCATCTTTTTTAATTTATTTTGAATTTTTTGCCTCATTCCATTGGTTCCAAGGTAGAATGGGAAACCAAGGAAAGCAGATGGTTTACCATTAAACATCTCTATACAGTGCTTCCCTGTGTATATTGACCATGCAGCAGTTTTATTTGTGTTAATTTTTAAATTAAAATTTGAGGTATAATTCTTGATTATCTCTTGTAATATGGGAAAGTTCTTTTTAGAGGGGAGGAAAACGGTTACATCGTGCATATAGGCTATGCATGATATATTTAAAGCAGTGTTTGAAATTTGAATGCCTTTTATTTTTTTCTGTATCTCTATTAATAGAGGATTTATATATATTGTAAAGAGCAAGGCACTTAGGGGGGTCCTTGTGGGATGGATTGACTCGGTCTGAAGGCTGGTGATTTTTTCCCATTCAATGTGATGTGAATTTCATGGCTGTGTAACAGATTGGCTATTATATATAGTAGGAATGGAGGTGGTGTTGTTTTTTTAGCACGTCTAATAATTTGGCTATAGGCACTGAGTCAAAAGCTGCCTCAATGTCTAGTTGAACTATAATTGGTGCATATTTCTTTCTTTTTTTTACTACTTTGATAATTGTTTTGTACATTAAGGCACCCTGACCAATGGATGATCCTTTTTTGGCATATTGTGCTGATGATAACACAGGGAGTATGTGTTGTTCTATTTTTTTATCACTCTTTCAAGAATTTTTATTCCTAAAGGTCCCATTGAAATTGGTCATAGATTAGATAAAGATGATATTGCTGTTGGTTTTTTGTTAAATGGAACCATTGCAATTGGGTATAGACTTTGTATGTTGTAAATTTTTTGGGATATGTAATTGGTTAGATCGCACAGGTATTTTGCTGTGAAGTGACTAAGATGTTTGAACACAAACTTGGGAATTCCTTGTGGTCCTGGGTGACATGTGTTTGTTATTGTTGTAAGTTGAAATACAATGTCAGTTGTTGTTATTGGTGTGTCTGTTTCAGGGTCTCCAAATATGTCTTCATTTGGTATGTACACTCTCAGTTTTTGCAGTTTTTTTTAAAGTGTTGATATATTGGGTTTATCATTTTATGTCCAGCTGTTATAGAGCCATCTATTTCAAGTGCCATAGGCACTCTGACTGTGGATGGGTATCCCAATGCCCACCATATGTATGCTCTGGTCCAAGTATGTTGTTGTGTAAGGCATATTTTTTTCTTTTTTATTGCTACATATTGCTTTAGTGTATTGCATGTATTGTTGTACATTTCTGTAAGTTATTAATTTGTGTTTGATTATCTGTAGTTGGCCTGGAAATGGTTATTCTTTTATGTAGTTCATCTGCCAAAGCTAATAATCTGGTGGGGGGTGTTGAATTGCAAGTAATATGATTGATGTTGAAAGAAAATATATTGGTGAATGATATATACTTTTGTACTGGATTGAGAGACATGTTTTGAAGTTTTTGGAGCATTATATATGTTTCTGAATATAAGAATTTAGTTGTTTGTGCTGGAAGAAGTATTCGCATAGTCTTTTGGAGGGCTATTGTTGTATTCTGTATTTTTGTTAGGTCGAGAGTGATGAACTGGGCAGCATGATCTGAGATTATAGATGGACAGAGTCCAAGATTAAAATAATGATGTAACATTGGTGTGTAAAAACACAAATCAATAAGTGACTTATATCTATTGTTATTAAAAGATATAGAATTTGATGGGAGAAACCCTTCAGCACTCATAAGAGGGATTGTTATTTGATGGATCCATTTGGTGACAAAAGTTTGGTAGGTCATGTTGAAATCTCCCAGGAGTATTATGGGATTTGGTGTTGCTGTAAGCATGGACTTTATTGTTGCTATTATTCTGGAGATGATGACAGGGCCTGGTGGTATATATACAAATACTAGGTTAAGTGTGATATTTTTATGATGGTGTGTTAATATGATGAGATTAGAGTCAATATATATAATTTTAAAAGAATCGAAAGGGCAGTTGTGGGATATAATTATGCCTGTGCCACCTGATGGTGATGATGATTGCCTTGAGCAGGCACAAAAACCTTGGCTGACCAAGTATTTTGATGGATCAATTTGAGAGCTGCTGTATATTTTTGTTTCCAATAGCCCCAGTATGTGTGGTTGTGTTGTATGTAACCATTTTTTGAGATCAAAAAGTTTTTTGGTGGCATTTAAGCCTCTAATGTTGAGAGATCCAATTTTTATCTTCATGAATTTTTTAACAGGGTATAGATTTTCATTTATTTTTAATACTAAATTTTTGTTTATATTACAGTAGATGTATGCTGATACATATTTAAGACATTGTTGGGTTTATTATCAGTTTTTCTTTCATTTAATATGGGTTCAGACTCTATACAGGTAATTTGTGATGAAACTGAACAGGTGTCCATTTGTTGTTGGCTTAAATCCATTTCTATTTCATCATTTTATAAGTTGCATATATCTGATGAATTGTGCTTTTGGTCTGTTTTTTTTTACCTTTTTGGATTCATGGTTTTTAGGTGGTCTACCTGGTTTTCTTTTTCCCTCTGGTGTATTCTCTTGAATAGGTGGAAGAGGGGCTTCTATTGCATCCATTATGTTTGATGCAGTTTTGTTTATAATTGTAGTTTTTTTTATTATTGGTATCTTTATATTATCTGGATTTATATTTTCATTATATAGCTGTGTGTGTTTATTTTCTGTTTGTTGATTTTTACTTGGTACATCTTTTGTTTTATTGAGATGCTGATCCTGTGATGTAATTGCTGTATTTTGTGTTGTGGTTTCTTGCGAGTTATTTTCATTTGAATCTTGTGTGTCTGTGTTAGTTTTGTGTTATTATTTTTTGGTTGGTCTTTGGGATAGGAAATTCTGCTCCATTATCATTTTTGTTTGTGGGTGTTTGAACATGTTTTTTTCCAGTTTCTATTATTGGTTTGCCAATGGATGTAGTGTTATTTATAAATTTTATTTTCATCATCACTGGGTTGTTCTGGGGAGAGGATTTTAGTTTGTTCACAGTGATTGCATTTTGTGTTATCGCACTGAGTTGTTAGGTGTCCTCTTTGTCCACAGCCAAAACTATGTGGCCTTAGACCTCTAATGTGAAGTGAGAGTGTCACTTCTTGATCTGTAATCTGTGTTGGAATCGTTGACTTGTCTACGTTTTTATGTAGTTTTATTTTAAATTCAAAACGATTACTACATATCGGTATAGGTGTGTCTTTTAAATATATAGGCTGTAGGGCAATTACTTTTCCAAATGGGTTTATCATTTTTTTGAAAATCTTGTATGTTGTATTTAAGATAAGTATTTTTAAGCACTCCAGTAATTATATTTTTCCGGTTTTCATCTATAATTACGAGTGCATAATTATCAAGTGCTAAAATAGTGGATTGAAAACGTTCTTTTTGCTGCTGAGTATAAAAAATCAAGGGTTATATATCGAGAATTTGGATGGTCAGGATACAAGAAATTGTTTCCCATAGTGCATTTTGCATGATTGCTTCATATAATAAAGCTTTTGGGAAATGATATAATGAGCATTGATTATCGGTTACTGCGAGTACTAATGATGTTGGTAAAAAAAATCTGCGAAATGTTTCAAATAACATATGAGGCACTGTATTACAGAAACAGTCCATCACATTTTCAAGCGTTTCTTTTGTCCAGATTGCAGCTGGGGGTTGATTTTCTTCTCGAGTGTTTAGATCAAGATTTTTTATATCATTTGTGTTTGTTCTATGGAAACGCGGTATTTGGGTTGGTGCTGTAGTATTGCTATTACTTTTAAGTACTTTTGCATATGAAATCAGCGATGTTGAAACTAACAAGGTTGTTAATTTCATATTGGTGCTTAATTCACTCTCACTTGACTGGGCAGTAGCCATGATTTATTCTGGCTCAAGTCAGTATTTTTTTTAAAAAAAAAAAGATATGAAAACACACCGATATTTTTCAAAAAACACTATTAATCTATTATATGATTCAATTTTTCCTGTATTATGTTTGTTTTGCGAATAACAAGTAGGAACACAAGAAAAAAATAAATACTTACATCGGATTATTATTATTATTATTATTATTATTATTATTATTATTATTATTATTATTATTATTATTATTATTATTATTATTATTATTATTATTATTATTATTATTATTATTATTATTATTATTATTATTATTATTGTTATTATTATTATTATTTTTTCTAAGTGATCTGCATTTAAAACTAATATGCCTGGAGAATTTTATTACTAAAGCTTATATTTTATTTTTGGAAACTATTATCATGGTTTAATTTATATGACTCAAGTTTTTTTTTAACATGGTTTTTTAATATGTATGTTTTTATTTGAAACATAATCAATGAAATTTCTAGTGTCTATTATGTGCATATTTTCTGCAAAATTGGATCAAAATGTGTTTTTTTAAAGATTTTTAGCATTTCTATTGTTCTAATATAATTCATCATTGAAAACTGCTTTGACCTCAAAATTATTTAATGGAATAGCTTCTGTTAATAGCTTCTTTTAATAGATTGTTTACTGGAATCTAATTATGCCTTGGGAATTTTAGAAGTAAATGGATTTTTTAATGGATTTTTTAGTGTTTTTTTTTTCTTTCTAAGTGATCTGCATTTTAAACTAATATGTCTGGAGAATTTTATTACTAAAGTTTATATTTTATTTTTGGGAACTATTATCATGGTTGAATTTATATGACTCAAGTTTTTTTTAACATGTTTTTTTAATATGTATTTGTTTCTATTTGAAACATAATCAATGGAATTTCTAATGTCTATTATTTTATTTTTAAGTAACATATTTCTCTTTGTCTTAGTTTCACTAGATATAAAATTTCATTTTATTAATAATTAAGTACATAGTGACTTTGATATATTCAATAATTTTATTTTGGACATTGTTTATATATTTATTGGACAATCTGAAAATAGTAAGGGAGAAAAAGAAGAAGTTACTCTCTTTAAGATATTACAGATTTATATATGTTGTATGTGATTTTTTTTTTGTTTAAAGTTTTGTGTATATATGATTTGTATATGTTAATGGAAGATTTGTATATTTTATAGTTATATATTTTTTATTTTTGTATTATAATTAATGGCCCCATTTGCTGTTAAATGTCCTCTCTGTTTATGTAATATTTATGGCAGACAAAAATATTTAAAGTGTGCTGGTTTTTGTGGGCTAAAGTATCATTTGGATTGTTATAAATTAAGTGATTTTAAAATCTTTAATGATAATGATCTGGAATTCATATGTGAATTTTGTAATCATTATTATAATTCTGAGCATGAAATAGATAATTCAGATAATCTTACTACACCATTTGCTGATATTAATATTGGTAATGATCCTGATGTTTTAGTCATAGATTCTTCTACATATGGTTTGGGTTTAAATGTAGTTGGGGTTAAATGTACTTATTGTAATGTAGAATTGTCAGATGCAGATAATGGAATTAAGTGCTCTGGTTTTTGTCAAGGGTATTTTCATATATCTTGTTTGAAGTTGTCCAGGTCTGATGCAAAAATTTTTGATTCTGTTGGTTTGGGTTTTTTTCATTGTATAGAATGCAATCAATTGTCTGTGGATAAAATGATGAATATTGAGAGTGTTGGGTCAACAGATAATACTGATCTTATAGATGTGGAATCTGATGTACATATTGAATATATTTCTGAAAGGGATAATTATAATAGAGATAGTGTTAAAGATAATAGTGATAATAATTTAGGTTCTAATGTGGATATAGTTAATAAGAATGATCTTATAGATGTGGAAACTGATATACATATTGGAAATATTTCTGAAAGTGATAATTATAATAGAGGTAGTGTTAAAGATAATAGTGATAATAATTTAGGTATTGATAGGAGTTTAAATTCTAGTACAAATGTGGATATAGTTAATTTGCTTCAAGATGAGGAAAGTAGAAAAGTAGACTTGGCTGGTTTTACTTTTGAATTATTAAAATCTATGTCTCTTCAGGAAGTTTATAGTATGATTATGAATATGGCAAAATTTGGTGTGAAGAAATCTAAAGCTATTGGTGATGGTGTTATTTCTGGTGATGTAGGTATACAATGTGATTTATTGGAAACACAAGTCTTTGAGGTTATTGCTGAGGTTGATTTTTCTGGTGATGTTAATTCATTTTTTAAGGGTAATAATACCTTAGAAAAGTTGCCCAAGTCCTCATTCTTTATTGGAGATAAAGGTAAAAATAGTTTTGGGAAAAAATATAAAAATAAAAATAATAGCATTTATAATGGTGATTATAAAAGATATTAGATCAGGATTTTTATAAATGTGATGAATATATTGGATGTGGAATTGATAATGGTACAAGATACAATAAAGGAAAAGTTTATAAAACTAAAATTTATAGGCAGTCTGATAAATATCAAAAACAATTTTCTAGACTTAATGATGATGAAAAATTTAACAAGTTTTCTGGCTTTTCTGTTAATAATTCATTGCTGGGATATTATGATAATTTTCCTGACAAAAAGTATATATTGAAGGATGGATATTCACATTCTGTTACAAAAAAGTATAGTAGTAATTTTTCTGGTGACTTTTCTAAATCAAATTTCAGAAGAAAAAATTGTCTAGCAAATGCTGATAGAGGTTTTTTTACTCATAGAGCAAATTATTCACATTTCTCTAAATATAACAATTATATTGATAAAGAGGTTAATGTGGAAAATGGTTTGGGATGATCTTTTTCAACTTCTGATAAAAAAGGTAGACTACCTGTGGAAAGGGGGTTTGGTATTTCTAAAATTCATAACAATATTATTAATAATATTAATACAAAATGTAATAGATATTTTGTTTTTAATATGCCAGTGAGTCTTAATTCATATAATATTAAGGTATTTCTTAAAAAACGTTTAAGAACTAGGATCATGTTTCATGAAATTAATATGTATAACTCGAAGTCTTCTTGCTTTTATATATCTGCTCCTGCTCATAAACATAATGATTTAATCTCTTCCAATTTATGGCCTTGTGGTGCTTCCATTCTTTTTTTTATGGAACTTTGGCTAATTCTTTAAAACTTTAGTGGAATTTATTTATTTTCTTTGATTTCTTATTTTCTTTAATTTCTTATTTTCTTTATTCACTATACTTACTTACATTTTTCTTTACTTGATTTCATTTATTTATTTGTTTTGATTTATTTTTAATTTAATATGGTAGGGCTTTCTTGTTTTTATATGAATGTTAGAGGGATGAGAACTAAGTGTGTGGAAATTAAACAATTCTTTGAAACAGAGCATTTTGATTTGATATTTTTTACAGAAACTTGGTTAAATCAACAATTTTTCGATTGTTCTTTTCTTGATAATAGGTATATTATTTTACATATGAATAGATTTTTAGAATATGCAGCTAGAGGAGGTGGTACACTTATTGCCATCAACAAAAATGTTTTATATAGTGATCTATGTTTTACTTCTTCTGTATGTGAATCTACATGGTGTGAAAGTTTATATGGATCATATATTGGGAAATATTTATTTTAAACCTAATATCTAACTTTTTGAGCTTGATTACTTCTTGACAGCACTTGAAGATTTTTTGATTAGATATAATAATATTATCATTGTTGGTGATTTGAATATGCCTGATTTATTTAAGGGTAAGATTATTATGCATTATTCTTTATTATCTCAGAAAGCTTTAAGAATGCTTAGATTTTGCAAATTTTTTGGGCTTCAACAATATAACCCTGTTGTTAATAGTTTTCAGCGTACTTTAGATTGTGTTCTTTGTAATGTACCAATAGTTAGTAATTTTCACTTTGTCTCTGTTCTTTTCCAATTGATGTTCAACATCCACCTATCGAATTTTATATTAAGATGTGTTATTCTAAAATTACTCGTTCTAATGTTGTGAAAAGAGATTATGGGAGGGGTAATTATGTTGATCTTTGTAGAAAAATGTCTGAAGTTGATTGGAATAATATGTATTCAATTAATGATGTGAATTCTTGCTTGGATTATTTTTTGAAAATTTTTAATGGTTTTATTGATGTATATATTCCTAATAAATTGTTGTTTAACAAAGGTTATTTATTCTCCTTGGTTTTCATATACTCTTATTAAGATTATTAAAAGGAAATCTTACCATCATAGATACTTTATTTTAAGACACAGAATATAATTTATTATAATAACTTTATCAATTTTAGAAGATTGGCTAAATATATCTATAAATGAGATTTACAAGAGTATATAAAAAAATTGAAATGAATATTTCTTCTAATCCTAGATAATTCTGGAATTTTGTTAATAATTCAGGCTTGGGTAAGAAAAAGGTTCAAATGACTCATGGTTCTGCATTAAATGCAGATGAATTTTCTAAACATTTTGCAGAGTTATACTTTTCACAACATGGGATTGATTCTAAAATCACATTTCCTGGCAATTTGTCTAGTGCTAAATGTACAATTGATCATATCTCTAGGGAAGATGTTATTGTAGCTATTAGGAGGCTTAAGACTCATTCTAGTTGAGGATATGATAATATTCCTTTTTTTATTTATAAGGGGTTAGCCAAATTTATTGCAGTACCTCTTGCCTTTATTTTTAATCTGTCTCTTAATTCTTGTACTTTTCCTAGTGTTTTGAAATGTGCTAAAATGGTTCCAATCTTCAAAAATGGTGATTGAGATTGTGTTTCTAATTATAGACCGATTTCTGTTCTGCATACCATTGCACAAATTTTTGAGAGATGTATTTATAATAAAATTATTTCAGATGTGGGTAAGATAATTTCTTCTTCTCAACATGGTTTTATTCCTAATAGATCAATTGATAGTAATCTTCTGACCATTTATGATCATATAGCTCATGCTATTGAAGATCGTCAAAGACTAGATGTTATTTATTTCGATTTATCAAAAGCCTTTGATAAAGTTGATCACAGTGTCTTACTTCATAAATTACATAAAATAGGTTTCTCTAATAAACTTGTATATTGGTTTCAATCATTTCTGTGTAGTCATATAGCATATATTAAATTCAATAATAAAGTTTCATTTAAATTTGAATGCAATTTAGGTGTTCCGCAGGGTAGTATTTTAGCACCCATGCTGTTTAATGTTTACGTTAATGATCTTAAGGATTGCTTGAGATATTCTTTTCTGTTAAGCTATGCTGATGACTGTAAGATTTTTAGAAGAATTATGTCAGTTAATGATTGTGTTCTCTTTCAGAAGGATATTGATAATTTTAGTGCTTGGTGCGAGTCAAATAATATGACAGTTAATTTTGATAAATGCTCCTTTGTTTCTTATTTCAAAAAATCTGACGTTTTACAATTTTGTTATTATATCAATTCTCATAAAATTATTTCAGTTAAATGCCAAAAAGATCTTGGAATTATGTTTTCTTGTAATGGATCTTTCACTCTTCATCTTGAAATGATTGTTGGTAAGGCTTTTAAGGTTATGGGTACCATTCTTAGACATGGTTATCAGTTCAGTAATGATACTAAACGGAAATTGTTTTTTTCATTGGTTCTTCCTATTATTGAATATGGTTCAATAATTTGGAACCCTAGTTCTTTGCAAGGATGTAACTTTTTGCAGTCTATTTCAAAGAAGTTTTTCAAATATGTTTTTTGGGAGAGTAAAATGATTAATCTTTCATCAAGATGAAATTATAGGGATTTGAAATATTTTTATAAAATTATTAATAAACAAGTTATTTTATCAGATATAGTTTCAACTATCTCAATTAGGTCTTTGAGTTATGATACTAGGTCTACTTGTGTATGTCGGATTCAAACATGTTCTAATATTCTTAAATTTTCCCCTTTATTTAGGTTACCCTCTTTATATAATCAGATTGGGAGTAACCTTAATCTGTGTGACATTGATTATAAGAAATTTTGTAATCTTATTAAACTGAAATGTTATGTTTAATTTTGTCCTTTAAATTTTACTTTATTATGTATACATTTATATTTTCATTTTATGCTACATGTTTTATTTTCACTTTTATTGTATGTGCAAACTGTAATTGGCTTTATGCTGTTGTTTAGCACTTAAATAAATGAATTGAATTATTATTATTATTATTATTATTATTATTATTATTATTATTATTATTATTATTATTATTATTATTATTATTATTATTATTATTATTATTATTATTATTATTATTATTATTATTATTATTATTATTATTATTATTATTATTATTATTTAAATTTAAAGATTAAATTTTAATATGTCTATGTTTTCATTATTAAATCATCTGCTTTAAAAAATGTGCTTTAAATATAAAAAGTTGTCAAAAAACGTACATTATTAAATTACATTTTATTTGGCTGAAAGCTAAAATAATTTGTCATTCTTATTATTTATTTCCATTTGTTAGACTGTTTTGTATTGTAATTTTTTGACAATTTTTTTTTTTTACTTTATGTTTTTAATATAATTTGTAAAAAGAAAATAAAAAGACAATATAGAGATTTTTTTGACAAAATACTAGTAAATAAAAATTTGAAAAATAAAAGATCATGCATGGTAAAAGGCTGTGTTGAACAAATATTATCTAAAACGTTAAAAATAAACGTTTTTATTGGAAAAAAATATGTGAAAATGAATAGAAAAATTATAAACAAAGCCTACCTGTCTAACGTCTTATTTTCTGAGAGATTGTTTTTTTTTTTTTAATAATGAAGTATTCAAACAATATTTTTTAAACTAGTCAAATTTAAAAAAAAATTAACATAGTGGAATTCATGTTGTCAAGCACTGAAATGCATTTTCTCTTAAGAAAATATTGACATTATTCTCCATGTTACTCTGATGTTTAAATTTAGAGACATATAGACACATCAATTACTACTGAAATTTTAAAATGGTAAAAAAATTTTTGCAATGTTATTTTCTAATTAATTTTTTATCAAAATTGTTTACTATTAATTTTGGTCATTAAAACTACCTATTGTAAGATTACAGTTTGGTAGAAAACTTATAGTTAACTTAAATTTACTAATAAAATTAATTAACAAATATATAAACAAAAAACCTGAAAATAATTGTATGACACATTTATATATGGAGACATAATAATAATAATCTTAATAATAATAAATAAAATACATATTTTAAAATAGTTTAAAAATTCCAAGGTATTAACTATACTATGGAAAGTAGTAGGGTAGATTTCTATGTTTTTATTGTTATATTTTACTTTAATTATAAAAAAAGTATATATATATATATTCTAACCTGGTCTTGTGCATCCTCACTTCAGAATAGTATATGATATAAAATAAAATAGGTTCTAGCTCAGTTAATAATTAATAAATAAAATATTCAGCAATAAAATTAAAATGTTTCACTAGCTCAAATTTAAAATACGAATAAGGTTCAGTTTATAAAAATAAATTAAATAAATATTTAATATTTTCATGAGACTTGATGTGAAAATACAGGTGACAAGATAGATTACATTGAGCTATATCCCACAGGATATTACCTCAGTGGCGTAAGAACACTATCCCCCCCTTTTATTACTATTTCAAATAACAAACTCATAGTATTCTTACGACTTTAATAACTTCTACTCACTAAGATTAAACTAATAATTAAATGTTAATTTCCTATTTGTAATAATCTAGCTCAAATAAAATCTCAGGTTCATAAAGTTTATTCTAAGTTAATAAAAAATACGGTAGTAAAATATGAGAAGGGATTTTATGTCATAATCTACTACACTGAAACTAATAATAAATAATAATAATAATAATAATATTTTTCATTGTTTAACTACTATTGGATATCTTTTCTTTTCGTTACATTTTTATTACCATAATAAAATAATAAAATAATTTTATATAATCTTTTATCTTTATATAATAATATAATAAATACGTGGTAGCATATGATAATCTGATAAACAAAGGATGTGTGGCAACTGATAGTATATAATTCAATATACTATTGTGATAACTGATTTATGAGCAATAAAACAATGTAAAATTATAATTATTTAACTAAAAGAATACCAATAAAATATTTAAATTCTTAAACATAATTCTCTATTTATCTTTTTGTGCAAAATTATATATTTGTTTCAATTGTTATGAATATATCATGATTTCATGCAGTGAAGTGGAGAAATAAACAATCCAGACACAAAAATTTTTAAAAACAAATTTTAACAAAATTTATTAACAACAACAAATAAAATAAACAATTTATGTACATTATTTACAGTGGATATCCTTATTTTATTCTTACATTTTTATCTACTAAGTTATATAAAAATAATTTATAGTTTAGTTATATCTTTCTTTAGTCTTAAGACAAAATTAAAAAAAAATGTTAGCATTTGGTTTCTCGTTATGGTTAACTTATTACAAATATATTTACTTATTTTATTAGCAAAATATTTCATCCTTAATATTATTAAACTATCTTATTTTAAAACATTCATAGGAAAACATTCCAAAGAAAAACAAAATTAATCTTATAATGAGTATGGATTTCTCAAAATATTAAAAAAAAATTTCATCTTGCAAAGTCAAAGATGTTACATAAAATATTTATCCCAAAATTCAATACTAGATTTTAGTGTTTTATCACACGATGTTTACTAATCATAATATATTCTTATTTAGCCTTACTTTAGTATGATGTAAGTGTAATAATCAATATATTCCTGTTATTCAATAAACAAAAAAATATATACTATGCATATTGTTTATATAATTTACATTGTACTATTGTATTTTAAAAATATGCAATACTTATTTTTCTCTTAAAAATAATAATAAAGCATTTTAAAAATAATTAACATTTCAAAGAAAACATCTTGTTTAGATACTCTATTCCAAAATTTATATTTCATTTCTGAAATAAATTCAAAAATATATTCTATGATTCTTTCCTTTCCTTAGGATACTTTGGACCTTCAATTTTAAGTTATAACATTCTATTCCTTCTAAGAAAATAAACCAATCTTATACAAAACGATAGCATAACCTAAGTTCTAAATTATTTATCATTTCTTTTAAACATATCTTACTGAACGATGCAGTTACATGAAATAAAGATAACGAAATAGATGTATAGGATTTATGAAAGAAAACTAGAGTATCATTCATAACATATCTCAAAACATGGCACAGTGCATTACAAGAAAGAGGCATGACCTTTACCTGTCTAATAACCTCTAATACATGAACGATGTTAAAGCTATTTTTTCAGCTTTATTAGAACATCAAATATTTAAAGAAATATAAAACACTGTCCAAATAAAATGTGTATCTGTCATAGGGCTTTGTTAACTATGCTGATATCCACATAAAGACTAAATATTATTTCTATTCCTTATCATATCCTATTTCTTAAAAAAAACATCATCTTGTTTTCCTGTTCACTAAGTACTTCCAAGCCACAATCTCAACATTATTTCTCAAGATTTTCCACATCTTATATCGATAAATAACTATCTGCATTTACAAAAACAATAAATAAAATTTCATTGATAATTAAACAATCCCACTGTTCCACAAGAAAAGTTTGTCTATTTCATCATTCTGTATGTTTAATCATATACAATCTAACTAGACAATATTTGAATATCCAATAAAATGAAAAGTTTTAAAAGAATCACATAATTATTTGTTATTATGTTGGATTATATCATTAATATAAAAAAAATCATCGTATGCATATTTTCAAATCAATCCTATCTCATAATGTTTTTTAAAATGTTGTATGAAATGCGTTACATATAATTAAAACTTTTACACTTCATCCTTACAATTCATAGATGATCTAAAGAAAACAAAAATATACATTATAAATTATTAATAGTTATTACTATTACCAAAATAACCTTTATCTGGTCATCATATTCAGTAGGCTTCTTCATCCACTAGATACCGATCATTGCAAACATAAAGAAATATACATTCATACACTTTATCTTAAAATATATTCTTATCTAAATTATTAGATTATTCCATTATAACATTTTATATCATCAACAAATTAATGTTTTATGTTTTCCTAATCTTATAAAAAAAAATTAGATTTAAACTTGGTTAATAAAATAAAAGGAATCAAAACTATAATTACATATTTTCTTGACAATAGTTCCTGATAAGTCCAAAATGTTTATTTTTTTCTCTAGAGTTTTAAAAATGTTCTCTTCAAAGCACATTAAAGTTTAAAAATAAAAATAAATATTAATCCATTTAGTAAAAGTTATAGAAAATAATCCTTGGTTTTAGTATTTAGGACGATAATTATTAAATCATAATATTAATTAATCCCGTGAAACTTCTTCAATATTCTCTGCCAATATTCTCTGCAGTGTATCCGATGCATCCTCCATCTAATTTAACTTCAAAAATATTCGATAAACTTTTAAGTACTATTTGTATTTTCATGGATCCATGTTTTATTCAACGATATGTTCACTTTTTTTATATATGTTTCCTTCTTAATACATTTAAACTTTTGTTTGGTATTTTTTTATATATCACTTTTTTAAAAAACTTCAAGTACTTTTAAACAAATGTTTTCTAAATACATTTTAAACAATTCTAAGACTGGAAGTTTTAATATAAAAAAAAAACGCTTCTGTAACATATTCTCCTGGGTTCTTTCTTTAACTCTTGAAAATATATTTTTTTTAAATGTTACCTTCAGAAAGGATATAACATTTTACTCCTTTTGATATAATTATATAAAACAATTCATAAGATATAATTGTCTTATTACTATTTAAAAAAAAAAAAATCTTGGATAAACATATAAATAATATATCTCAATACATTTTTTTTAGACTCTGTATAATGTCTGAACTGAGGGTTTTATGCACTAGAACAGTTCTCCTGTGAAGCATTAATAAAGCTGTATCAAAATATTCCAAAAACATTTTTATATTATTAGAATTTATATTCATTTTATTCCACAGTATAACCATCTCTTCATTGTGAAGTTTAGGTCAAATTTCAGATAAAATAATCCTGGCAAGTACTTTAAAAAACTAGCAAACCATTTTTACGAAGTTTCTAAATATATTATTTTTTTTAAACTCTCTTTTGCAAAATACTTTTAAAAATTATCAATTAGTTTCTGCAAATACAACTATAAGAAAGTATTAAAAATTGACTAAAATAAAAATTTTTTAAATACTATCTCTTTGATAGCTGCTAATATACCTTTCTCTGGTTTCAATACATTATTAATCTCCCCTGATACCCCCGTGAAATTCATATTTATAGTCTGTAAGAATACCTCATTTGATTGGTTGATTCTTACTTTAGCTTGAGAACAAATTTACATATATTTTTAGATTTACAGAATTATATTTGAAAATAAAAATTATGACGTAATGAACTTAAAATATTATTTAAAATACAACCTTTAAATCAATTATTACTTTATTTAAATCATTTAATCATTTAAAATAGCCTTTAAAATAACATTTAATATTTATTCCACTCTTAATATTCCATTTATCCATTTTTATTTAAACAAAATATTTAATTTTTTTTATGAGTGTATTTGTCTTTATTACATCATTTAAGCATGTTATACGATAGTTAACTTAATATTTAATATTTGCTTTATGCTAGGTGATAATTCCATCCAATTCTATAATGCAATCTTTTAAAATATTTTAAATTTTGTTATTAATTCAATCAAGCAGTGTGTGTGAAAGTATGCATTATACAAGTCACATGATCAATAACTTTGACAGACGATTTTTAATCTATTTCTTTGCCCAGATTTATAAAATTGATACACTTATTATATTAAATAAAATAATTATAAAAATTTGGAAAAATAATTTAAATTATAGAATTAAATACAATTCTCACCATCATAAAGTTTATTTTTAAAATATATTATATTAATTTTGATTATTAAATATAGTTTATAAATTTAGATACTGTATAACATTTATTTATCTATACGTTTAAGACTATTAAAATTGAACCTTTTAAATATACTTTTAATATTTATAGCTGTGTTATTGAATATGGCCAGCTTTTACAACCATATGCAACAATATTTAAAGCTTTACATAACTACTTTTAAATGATTAGCTATAATTTTATATACCATGTATTTTCTCTAGCTTCAAACTGTACTTTATAACATAATTGACAAAATATAATTAACATATTAAAATAACATATTCTAAAATTTAAAAATTTTAGTAATTGACTGTTATGAACTATTACTGACCTATAGAAAAGGGCACAATATATATATATATATATATATATATATATATATATTTATATATATATATATATATATATATTGTAACAGGACAACATAAATGCTACTAAGTCCTCATTTGATAACCCTTTGGTTTTGGGTAGCACATATAATGAGGCAGACATTGATGATAGATTAAACATGTATATAGACAGACAAAATAACCTAATAATCAAATGTCATGGGTAATGGAATGTCATAAATTATTTCCATCAATATGATTATGAAATTATTATAGTGAAACAGTAGGAAATTCATTCTATCTTCCTATTTCATGTACCCTGAAATCTACTCTTGCTTTTGCACAGAAAAATACATATATATTTTAACGGTCACTGAAGGAGTCTGAAGATTTCTTAATGTATCCGCACTACAAGGGCGCCATCTAGGCATTTGAACCTAGAAAAATTTATATAGTAGGCTGATACATAAGTTAAGAGTTAAAATTTTTTTTTACATATATTATTCTGACTGTTTGCCCAATGTCACTAGCTCATAGAGTAGCAGATATTTAAACATTTTTATATGTTTTAATAGATTTATATTCTCAAAATATATTAATATTTAAAACAATAAAATAAAAGAAGCCACTGCCAGTAATTAACACACAAATAGATTTTATTAATGCACATTTAAAATTGAGGAATAAATTTATTCTTAGATTTTAACATTAATTTTTTTAAATTTAAATTAATATTTTAAATAGAAATTATATTTTACTTCAGCATGTCGAGTATAGATAGGCTACATAGATTTTTTTTCACTTACAAACTTATCAAAACATTCATTCAATCTCAGACTAAAAGTTTGTAGTCAACCCAATGCCAGCTTCCAGATATATATTTGCAACCAATACAATATGAAGATGCTAGCATAAAATCACACTGACAAAAATGTGCATCTGACAGCATGATATTATTTGAAGGAAATGATCCATGTCCAGAACAGGAAAGTGCATGTGTCTGACTAAGGAATTATGTATATAATTTTTTTAAAGAGTGCTATGTATGGGGGAGAGCGGTCTTTCTGCTGAATTATAAATCCCTGTACATAGAGCTAGAAGGGGTTAATGGTGCAGGAAATACATCTGTGACCATTTCAACGACATGACTGCCTCTTTGGGGTTATGCATTCAGTTGGGCACTTTTCCCTGTATGCTAAACATGCTTCACATTACATTAATATTAACACCCATATATCCCTCCACAAGCATTGTCCTAACTACGAAACAAATAGCCTGAAATTAACCCCTTAAAATAAACATAAATGAATTTAAACACAGTTATTAATTTTTATCCATGCAGCTATCCATGCCCAACTTTATATTTAATATATTTTTGTTAAAATATAACACACACACACACAAAAAGAAATGGAAATGATTGCTTAAACATCTTCATAAAAATATTAATAATTGAATTTGAATTCTTTAATTCAGATAAGAGTTATTTTCAGCTATTAATTCATTGCAATTTTAGAAAAGTTCTTATTAGATAGACACAAGAGTTCATATTTTACGGATTGAGTAGATTTAGAAGTCCATCTTCATGATCACTTTCATAGATTTTGTCCTTCTTTGAAACAAAACTATTACTTGCCATTCATTTGGTCAGGAACTGTCATCCAGAGGCCTCAGCTGTTTGTCTGGAAAATTAAATTTATTGCAGACTTCCACATCGTGAAAATCTGCAATATAGCTAGTTATAATGATATATTCACAGTCAGCTCTCTGATCCCAATTATAATAATCATTTGGCTTATATTTTTTTTAGCCTCTTATCATTCAATCTTTGGATTCAATGATCCAGACATCACTAATCCTTTCATGTTTCAGTTATGGTCTGCGCTGTCATTTTCGTGCTTGCATTGGTCATTTAATTTCTTTGTATTCTCTTACCATTTAATTTATTTTAAGTGCCTCAAGGGTTAGTTTGCTTTTGAACAATCATTTAATTAATAAAACAATCATTTCCATTTTCTAAGATTATAGAAATCAACATTATTTCTATTTTTAAAAGATCAATCTTTATATTTTTACTTTTTTTACAAAAAAAAAATACTTTCAAATACTTTTTTTTAAAATAGTTTAAGTTTTCCATCTGCGCGACAATATATATATATATTAAACAACTTTTAATTTTCAGTTTTTAAGTTTTTTTATTTTCAATAAATCAATTTTTATTTACGATTTTTTTATTTTCATTTTAAAATAATGTAACGATATATATATATGGGTGTTGGGATATGATGAATTGTGAAACAGATAAATAATCTCAAATGATTTATAATGAGTACAATTTAATGAAATCATATTAATAACAAACAATATTTATAATTCAATTTAAACATAATATGAATTATCTAACAAAAAAAATTAAACAAAAAATGGAATAAATATGATCATTCTTCATTTTTGCATCTCTATTATATAGTAAAACTATATAATGTACTGTTACAAGGGATGCTCGTTCCTTATAGAAATGTACTAATTCAATAATCTAACATAGAATAAACTTGGCTCTTCTTCCAAACAATGATCTATACAGTATAGTTGATTTTCCTATCCTTATAATGTAATACCATATGGATATAAATTGTGATAGAATAGATAACTTATACAAGAGTATTAATCTTTTATTCTGAATAATAAAAAAAAAAACTAATACTTTAATTACAACAAACAAATTACATTTATAATAACACATTATAATCATCATGGTGTGTATATTTAAAATTGAGTAGAGTAATAAATAAATCTTACCCTTTTTAAATATGTAGATCATCACAATGGTTGTTAAGTTAACATGGGTTTTTTATCTTTTATATTTTATTAATGAACAGTAAATATCAATAAACTTTGCTTATTGTTGCATAAAGCTTGCCCTATTATCAAAATAAAAAAAAATATAATAAAAAAAATATATACAAAAAAAATTATACATATAATGTTAATCTTGGGTAGTCAAGCCTAAGAATGATTTATAAACAATTCGTAATGATGATTGAACTAAATTTTAATTTTAGGGATCTTGTCTTTTTCATCTTTCAAAAAATATTATTCCATGTTGAAATGTTGTTCAAATTTCCTAATGGCCACCACATTATTTCATTAACGATAATAATTTCCATCTAAGGATTTCCTCAGGTTTGTGGTAGTTCATTTTGATTTGATGTTTAACACAGATAGATAGTAATTGCTTTTCATTACAATAAGATTCTACATTATGATAATGTCATCAACATTCCATCTCTAAAATGTTTATTCCCATCTAGCCGATCATAATTATGTAACCGTGTTAGAATTTTATTTGAAGTTATTGGTTCTATTGGAATTTGATAATGTAGTTTTATTTTACATGATCTTCTAAATAATGGTGAAGTAGTTTATTATTTTAATGTTTAGATTCAATTGGATTACAAAAGAGATTTTTGATATTTATAAAGTTTACATATGCTAATTCTATACATAATTCCAAGCATAGTTTTTTTCCTATTCTCCAAAATTATTATTTTCTTTGAAGATGAGATATTTTATTGATTGTTATGGAATAGCTTTGAGTGATGGAATCAAACTTGTATTTTACTCAAAAAACATATTGTCTAATCAGTGTTATGTTGGAATCTCTCTTTCATTTATAAGAAGAAGAAGAAAAAGTTTTATTTTTCTCTTTCAGTTAACTGTTCTATATAACTATTTATGTAGATTTAAGTTCACATTTTCTTGTTTCAATTATGATGTAATTTTATTACCTGTGTATTTAATGAATGGATGAAAGCAATACTTAAAACTTAATGTTGATTTCTTTCATTTGATAATTTTGGGACTTATATATATATATATTTACAGTGTGATTATTTACATGTTAGTATAGTTAAGAATCACTAAAGTTATAATTTTTAAATGACTAGTTTGTACATGATTATTAATGTATAAAATTAATAATAGATTTTAAATAATTATTGAGAATAATTATAATCAAGATAGGTGTACATGTTGCATTTTTTAAATAGTTTGATTATATCCTCACATTTTCCTCCCACTTAAGAAACTAAAATAAATTGAATGGTTTCATTTTAATTCTCAATCTTTTATATATATATATATAAAATATATATATATATATATTTATATATATATATATATTTTTTTTTTTTATTATATATATATATATATATATATATATATATAATTTATAGTTGGTATATTTAATGGTCTTTAATTTGCTATTATTGATAATTTGATTTTATACTTGTCGGGAAGATTAATTGTGTGAGGAAATTACTCTATTTTCCCTTGGTATGGTTTTAATATTTGGGCATTATATGTGCTATTAATTTTACCTCCACAATCCAACCAATATGTGTTTGGTTCTGCAAGCTTAGTTATCATAAATGGTCCTTCATAAGTGTTGCAGAATTTGTGAAAAATGAAGTCTTGGGATCTACTAATATATGGGGTCTTTAGGCATACCCTATCACCTATTTTAAATTGACAATTTAATTTGGTTATGTTTTTATGACATTTCTGGGCTATTTGCATGATTTTTTGAATCCTTTCAGTCTCTTTTTGTGCCTATTGTTACTTTAGTGTTGTTGATACATAATGTTGAAAGAATACTGGTCCAATATGAATCAATTGTAATATATTGGGTGCAAATCCAGTGGATTCACTAACATTCCAGTTAAAATAGTTTAACTATATTATGTGTGGGCTTTACCCACCCTTTATGGTTATTCTTTAAATAAGTCCTGAACAAATGTCCAATTTCCCACATCATATGATTACAATGATTATACTGTGTATTTCTTACACAGATAAGCACACATTTTACTTGGTATTTCTCCACCCATTTGATCCATTCTTTGGTTAGGAAATGGGTACCATGATCAGTTAAAATTGTCCCAGGCTTTTTTATCACTTTAAAATGGAAAGTGTCTAATACTTTGATGGTATATCTAATATTAGGTTGGAATATCAGGTAAGAGACACAAATTTGGAGAAGAGATCATAAGCTACTAATAAATATTTTTGTTTGTTTGATGGAGGCAATAGGTAAGATGTTGTTTGGTCTTTTTTTGAGTAATAGAATTTACTGAACTAACATAATGTCTGTTTACTGGCTTGGCTTTTAAACATATTTGACAATTTTGAATTTCCTTCAAAATATCCTTGTATATTCTAGGCCAATAAAACCAGTTTTTCATTGTTTGTTCAGTTTTGTAATCACTGTAGTGCCCGTAGAAGCAATGTACATATTGTATGAGTGGGTTTTTCAATGTTTCAGGTATTACTACTCTCCAGCCATCTATATAATTTAATTTATATTTCAAGATGTTATTATCTTTCTTATATTGCTGAAGATTATTCGCTGTATATAGAACTTCCTTTTTGGTTAATGTTTTAATGATTGGGGTAAGATTTTTGTCCTGATTTTGTAAGTTGTAAATATTTATTAAATCGTTCTTTACATTGTCATTGAGTATTAAGTCGATATTCATTATGTAGACATTGTCTACTGATAAATGTTCTCATCTACATGAATTATAACTTAGCATGTCAGCCACAGTGCTTTTGAATCTTTTACAGTATTTAAATGTATAGTTGAATTCTTGTAATGACAGAATCCATGTAACAAGGCAGGTATTAGTTAGATAGCTGTGATTGAAGAATTTTAGGCTTTTGTGATTTGTAATCACTATTACCTCTGATATGAAAAAGCATTTGTTGAAATTTCTGGAAAGTCCATACTATTGATAGTGCTTCTTTATCAAAAACCATATAATTTATTTTTGGACATTTTAAGAGATGGCTGATGAATTAGAAAACTTCTGTTTGACCATCATCCTGGACTTGGGATAGAACTACCACTAATCTATAACCACTGCTATTGGTTTGTATAATAAATGGTTTATTTAAATCAGGAAAAGCTAATATAGTTTTCTCTACAAATCCTGTTTTACTTTTAGTAAATGCTTCATCTTGTTTTTTAGTCCATTTCCATTTCTCATCATTTCTTATGTGTTTCAGTAACAGTTTCATATGATAAGAATATTTTTGGTAGAAATGATTATAAAAGTCACATAATCCTAAAAATTATCTAATTTGTTTTTTGTTGGTGGGTTTAAAGAAATTCTGTACAACACTAATCTTAACTGGATGAGGTTTAATCCCATTGCAACCAATGACATGACCTAAGAAGACTACTTCACTACATACTAGGGTACTCTTCTTGAAATTGATCTTTATCCCATTATCACTCTTTAAAGAATTTTTTTGCATGTTGAAAATGTTCTTCAATTGTAGGTGATGCAATTATGATGTCATCTACATATATCATTGCTATCTGTTTGTTCTCAGGTGATAATGTTTTATCTAAACATCATATTAGGACAGCACCACTATTAATCAACCCAAATAGCATCCTATTAAATTGATAACTAAATTCTTCATATTGGAGTGCTGTGTATTGGAAGTCTTCTGGATGAAGTTCTATTTGGCAATAACTTTAGGTTAAATCAAAAGTAGGAAATACTTGCTTATTTCCAAATGTTATAAATAATTCATGTATGGGCAGTGGCATATTCCTATCAGGAATAGTTATTTTAACTGCTTTGCATCTAATAAAAATCTCATCGACTCATCTTCTTCTTCACTGTCACAACTGGGTTGCAATATGGTGAAGAGCATTTGGAAATTATTCCTCAATCACTCATTTTATTAATTTGTTTGGATATTTGTTTCTGGTATTGGTATGGGAGAGGGTAAGATTTGGATTGAAATGGTTGGTCATGAAATAATTTTATTTCTTGACGAAACCCTTTTATTACTCCTGATATTTCATAGAATATTATAATATATTCATTAATGATAGATCACAACTTGTTGGCATTATCACTTCCAATTAAGTTAGATTCTGCAATTTTTTTCTATGAGTCCTTCTGGGATGTTTGATACTATCCAATCACTTTAAGGTAGGTCATATTTTGGAAGCAATATCATCTCTAAAATCTCATCACCTAGCCTTAGTAACTTGTTTGAGAAATCAATCATACACTACTTCATGTGCAGAAAGTCTGTCCCTAAAATGACTTTGTGTTTAAGATCATTTAATATGGTAAAAATGATAGATAATTGTTTGTTTGATCTTTAATTTGACCCAGATTTGTTTTTTATTAGTTTAGCTTTTCTGTTGTTAGCCATGGTAACTTGTATTGAACTTAATTGCAGAGATTGAATATGTGGATTTTTATTTAAGATTTTATTGTACAATGTATCAGAAATTACTGATATTTGGCTACCAAATATTCAAACAATATTTTTATCATGGGGCAGGTTTGTAAGGTGGTATTAGTTACTTTATCTTCCTCTGAACACATTATGTTTGTGATTTCCCTAGTTAATGTTTTATTTTTGTTCCCCTTTGTTGATATGGTTTTTTGAGATGAGGAACTATGTCTTAAGTGTCATTCTATTTTATTGGAGGATTAGTTTTAGGTATAGTTTTATTATATACAGATTTGATGTTTTTGTGAGCTTCTGGAAGTATTTATTTTTTGAAATTTGTTATTTATTCTTCCATTATTGTTGTTGTTATTTTGATTGAACTTTCCCTTCCAAAGATGGGGTTCATTAGTATTTTTTTGTAATTGATAATGTTTACAGATATTTCTTCTTTTCTTTTTTCAAAAATTTTGTTTGCTAGATGATGATTGTTTATATCAATATTATTTAATAGATTGATTACTTGTTCAATGCTTTGTGTAGGGATGCAAAATAAAGATTGTTTGATTTTTAAGAGTAGATTATGTTTCACAATTCTTATAATTTGTTATTCACTTAAATAGTATGTATTTAGTGTTTTAATTTACCCACCTGTCATCAGAAAAATTTAGTTTAAGTCTCTACAGGAATAGGTTTGTATTTTTTTGGATTATTATTCCAAAAACTTTTCATTAGTAAAGTTTGGTATTCATGAAAAGTTGATGATAGCATTTCATCTTGTAAATGAATATAGGCTACTATCACTTTTTCCCTTTCTGACAGATTGGTGTTGACAGAAAAGTACAAATGTAGACTTCTTAAGTGCTCAATCTGGGCCTTGTTTGTAAAGCCTTTAAATATTTTAAATTTTATGAACTGATTGATAACATTTATTTGCACATTATTATTTTTATTATTTATTTCCTTAGGTTTATCTGCAATTGGTTGTGTTATTTGCTCATCAATTTCTGATATTGGTTTGTTAAAGATAATTTCTTCCATATCATCAATCTGGGTTAAATTCTTTATTTCTGAATGCCTACTGAGGGGATCAGTCATTTTAATTTGCTTAATATCTATGTTATCTATTTTTTTAAAATGAGGTCTAATTTCTCTATTGTCAAATCACATTCATCTTTTGATTTTCTAATATTTTGAACATCTTGCATTTTATTTATTGAGTTATGTATACTTTGTATTTGACTTCACAAATTATTTTGACTTTCAATTAACTTCCCAACATTATCTTTATTTTGAGTGACTTCAACTTCAATTAGATTTTGTTTGATTCCCACATATTTATTATCATTTTTTAATATGTTAATTTTCTTTTCATAATTTTCTAATTTATGATTTTTTTTTATAATTTGTTTCTGAACATAT
Organism: Epiperipatus broadwayi; assembly: GCA_028023455.1. Taxonomy (NCBI): domain Eukaryota; kingdom Metazoa; phylum Onychophora; class Udeonychophora; order Euonychophora; family Peripatidae; genus Epiperipatus; species Epiperipatus broadwayi. The sequence continues at coordinate 29,280 of JAQFVV010001391.1, read as the reverse complement.
TTTACTTATTTCTTTATTTATTCCTTTCTGGATTTGTTTCTGATTTTTCATCATTTCAGTTTTAAAGTTGTCACAAGATTTTATTATTTCGGTAAACTTATCAATTTTTTCAACTTGTTTTTCAAATTCAATAAACCTTCTTTGACATTTATGATCTCTTTCATTGATGTCTTTTTTATTTCTTTTATCTTTGTCTTTAATTCATTAAATTGAATAGATAAATTATTATTTTGTTTTGTTATATTTAAAGATACTTTGATATATCATTTTTCATTCCTTCAAACTCATCATTTTGTTTTGTTTTTTATATTTTTTTTGGTGAGAATATTAATTGATAAACTTTTTACCATCATCATTAACTGGTTGAGACCTGAATCATTGGTGCTTGTTCTTTCTTTTTGTTTTTTTCTTATATTCATCCCTTTTTTCTTGAAGTGTATTATTTTCCAAATCTCATTCTCAGATGAACAAATAATTTGTCACTCTTGATTTTCAATTAGGGTAGTATCCATACTACTGTCAAAAAAAATTGGGGTTTACTCTATACTAACTTCTTGTGTTTCAATTACAACCTGAATCATTAATTTCTGCTCCTAACAGCTTCATCTTAATTCAAATGATTATTTACTATATTATTCTATCTTATTATTCATTATTTTATACTAGGTTTATAGATGTTTGTTTTACTTTAAAATATTTTTTTCATGCTATGTATTAACTAAGCTAATAAAACATCACAGAGAATTCAGTGACCATACTTTTCACATATGTCAAAACTTTAATTTACCTAGTTGTTCATTATCTATCTTTATTATTTGTTACCTGAAGTTCAATTTTTATATTTTATTTATTCGACTGAATACTGAGTTGTTGTTGTTGTTGTTGCTGCTAATGTTGTTGTTATTATTATTATTATTATTATTATTATTATTATTATTATTATTATTATTATTATTATTATTATTATTATTATTATTATTATTATTATTATTATTATTATTATTATTATTATTATTATTATTATTATTATTATTTTAAGTATATATTTGTTTTATTTCTCTATTTCCAACTTATTGTATACTCACATTATTAGTATACAATAACACAATCATGTGGGTTTCATGCTCCTATAGTTTTGCTTAATTTGTAATGTATTTTTAAAAAAGCATAATAAATCAAAAGTTAAATACTATAAATAACAAGTCAAAATATATGTTGCATTTAAAAGGACATAAAATAGATTAAATGTTGGACATCATTTGTAACAGGATGATGTAACTGCTACTAAATCCTCATTTAATAACCCTTTTGTTTCAGGTAGCACATGATGAGGTGGGTATTTATGATAGATTAAACATGTATATTATTATTTAAAAAAATAGATTTATTGATAATAGGTATATAGAAACATTTTTTATGATATTTATAAATGTTTATATTGTTATGAGTTATCTAAAGTTTGTATAGATTGAGGTGAGGACTGGTTTTTTAGTCAGATCATAGGTCAGAGAAAAATTAGTGTGTGTTTAGGATGTTTGAATTTATGTTTATAGGTTAATCAGATATTTGAGCATGTCTTTGACCTGTTATACATTTTACCAATAATTAGGATTTGAGTCATTTTGTAGGTAAGGTATTTTGAACAGTTTCCATGTATGTTCATGTAGATACTTTGAGGAGAGCATTTCGTCTTTCTTTTGTAGTTTTGAAAGTGTTCTAAGGTAAAAAGAGCTTGCTTCTGGCTGGGGAATGCTAAACTTCAATTTACATCTTGTCACCCAGATAGAATATGTAATAAAAATTGCCATCCTAATGGTGGGGAAGTCTCTTTCCTTAATACACTCTTTGATTGATAGAATTTTATAGTAATCAATAATACTATTTTGTGATATTATGAGTTTAATTCTTTCCAATCCTATGCAAGAAAGCATAATGTGTTCAAATGTTTCTTCATGTGTTAAGCAGTTTGAACAAGTGGGGTCTATCTTTCTCATACTTTTTTTGTAATAAAGGAACCAGTTTGTATACATTGCATTTAGGTTTACCTTTATTAGATAGTTGAGGAATTTGGGTTTCAATGTCCAGAATTTGAATAATGTGGTGATTTTATAATTGGAATAGCCAAGACTTGGATTAATTTGAGGTGGGTTTAGAGTTTATTCAATTGTGTGCATACCATATGTTAATTTTGGTTTTGAATATGTTAGGAGTGGTGCTGCTGTGTTGTTTTAATAGGGAATTTAGTTGGTCTAGCCAATCAGCCTTGATAAGAGGGGGTGTGGCTGTACGTATTACCTCTCTTAATATGAAAGGTTTGTCAAATTTTTGAATAAGGTTGAAGATTAGTGCAAGACCTTTTTGATAGTTAATGGCTTGAATGGAATGTAGAGACATTCCATTAAGTTCCTTGTGGTATTGCATTCTTGAAATGCTAATGGAGGCAATGTGGTCCTTCCAGAACAGACCCACACATATCCTGTTGATTTTATTAATGAATGTCTTCAATATGGATGTGATGGGCAGGTAGTAGGCTATTTTTGACACTACTTTCATGTTCAGTAAGGCCACCTTGCTTTGGAGTGATAAATATATTTTGAGAGTGTATAAACAGACAAAATAAACTAATCACCAAATGTCATGAGCAATGGGAAAACATAAATTATTTCCATCAATAGGATTATGAAATTTTTATAATAAAGCAGTAGATAATTCATTCTATCTGCCTATTCCCATGTACTCTCTAATCCACTCTCACTATTTCATGGAATTTAAACTCAGGCAGAATATACATGAGTTCTAGTTCATGGATATGATTATATCTTGCTTGCATGCCAATTATATATAAATATATGATATGCTGGGAAATGATAAATTGTGAAATAGATAAATAATTACAAATGATTTATAATAATTACAATTTAGTGAAATCACATTAATGACAAACTGTATTTGCAATTCAATTTAAAAATAATATGAATTATTTAACAAAAAATATAAACACAACTGGAATAAATATGACCATCTTTTGTTTTTGCATCTCTATTATATAGAAAACTATATAATGTACTGTTACAAGGGATGCTCGTTCCTTATATAAATGTACTAATTCAATATTCTAGCATAAAATAAAGTTGGCTCTTCTTTCAAACCATGATGTATACATTATAGTTGACTTTTCTATACCTATAATATAATACTGTAAAAACATAAATTGAATATTATCTTTTGTTTTAAAGTTTATTATTGGTGATGTTAAAATATCATAGAGTAGATCAATTTTACAAGAGTATTAATCATTCATTCCAAATAATAAAAAAAAAGTAACTAATAATTTAATTATCAACAAATGAATTACACTTATAATAAAACATAATTGTCATGGTGTGTATATTTAAAATTAGATAAAGTAATAAATGTTGTCCTTTTTAAATCTGCAGATAAAACAATGGTTGTGAAGTTACCTTATGGTCTTTATCATATTTTATTAATGATCAGTAGATATCAATAAATTTTTCTTATAGCTGAATAAAGCTTGCTCTATTATCAAAAAAATAATAATAATAAAATAAAATATATTAAAGAGAATCATATGTATGATGTTAATCTTATGTAATCAAGCCTAAGGTTGATTTATCAATAATTTGTATTGATGAATGAACTAAATTTTAATTTTAGGGATCATCCCTTTCTCATCTTTCAAATAATAAATTATTCCATGTTTGAATGCTGTTTGAATTTCCCAGTGGCCACTCCATCATTTCATTTATGATAATAATTTCCATCTAAAAATTTCTTCTGGTTTGTGGTAGTTAAGTTTGATTTGATGTTTAACACAGATAGGCAGTAATTGCTTTTCATTACAATAATATTTTACATCATGGTAGTGTCATCATCATTCCATCTCTAAAATGTTTATTCCCTTCTAGCTGATCATAATTGTGTAACCATGTTAGAATTTTATTTTAAATTATTGTTTTTACTGGAATTTGATAATGCAGTTTCATTTTACATGATCCACTAAATAATGATGAAGTAGTTGATTATTTTTAGTGTTCAGATTCAATTGGATTACAAAAGAGATTTTTGATATTTGTAAAGTATATTTTTATGTATATTAAGTCTATTTGTAATTATAAGCATGATTTTTTATTCTCTGAAATTATTATCTTCTTTGAAGATTTGATACTTTAATGATTGCAGTCGAATGGCTTTGAATGGTGGGTTCAAAGTTATATTTTACGTCAAAACATATTGCCTAATCAGTGTTATGTTTGAATCTCCCTTTTATTTTCAAAAATAAAAAATAAAAGAAATGTTTTTACTATTTTTCTGTTAACTGTTCTATATAACTACTTATGTTGATTTAAGTTCACGTTTTTCTTGTTTCAATTATGATGTCATTTTATTATCTGTGTATTTAATTAATGGATTGGAAACAACAATTAAAACTTAATGTTGATTTCTTACCTTTAATAATTTTGGGACTTATATATATTTACAGTGTGATTATCTACATGTTTGTATAGTTAGGAATCGTTAAAGTTATGATTTTTAAATGACCAGTTTGTACATAATTATTAATGTATAAAATTCAAGATAAGTGTACATATTGCATTTTTATAATGGTTTGATTGCATCTACACTATACATATATGTTAAAACGAAGATTTGCACGGGGTAAATATATAAAAAACGTATTTTGCGGGCTCATCCGTGTTAAAAACTTTTAATATTAATATACTGACGTTTCGACTTGGTCACACAAGTCATCCACAGAGTTATAAAAGGTAGAAAGACGGTTGTAGAGGCGCTACAATCACTAATTTGAAAAAAAAAAAAAAACGTTAAAAAACGTCAGTATATTAATATTAAAAGTTTTTAACACGGATGAACCCGCAAAATATGTTATATATATACATGAATGGCAAATAGCATAATAGGAGCAATAATTTTTAATATATTTCACATAATAAATATATATGCAAAATTATAATACTGCTATAGAAGTCAAAGCTATATTGTATATTTTATAAAGAAAATGTTTTTTTTTTTTGTCAATAAAATTGATAAAAAGTGGATTTTGTTTAAAATAAGATTTTATTTTTTCTCAATCAAGTTTTTACTGACTTTCACTTGGCAATAAGGAAGTAAACAACAAGCAAGAGTGGCTGTGAAAGTACACAAAAAACAATATTGTAAAATGTTTACTTTGAAGAGGGAGCTAAAAAAAATTGAACAAGTGTAAGGATGTAATTGAAGTAATTACATCATTGATAAAAAATAAATTTAAGATCAAATCTTAAATGTTTTTTTTAAATAAAATTTGAAAGTATTTATTAATTATGATATATATATAAGATTAGATTAGATTAGAATGGAAAATAGCAATCATCAAAATATAATATAGAGAATTGTCTTTATAGATACATATTTAGAACACTTAATGAGTCATTTGTATCATAAAATACCATAAGATGCAATAAGAATAAGCTAAATAAGAGTAAAAAAAAACGAAATTAAGTGGCAAATAATAAGTAGTCATTTGCCAAACATAAAATATCATTATAGTCATTATTATCAAAGAACTGCTAATTAGGTTTAAAACTATAAAATTGAAAGCAATGGGTGCATATATATAAATTAATGATAAATAAATGAATATGTGATGCTAAAATTTTGGGATCATGATAAAACATCGCAGAGATAATAGGGATATGAGTTTTCTGTTTACAAAAATATAACAATCATATATTATATAAATAAATCTATGGGCTTTAAAAATAACACTTAATCTCTTAACATTCCATAAATTCTGATTAGAATTATATAAAATCCACATATATAACTATGGAAAATTTGATTACAGCAAAAAGGACTATATGATATATATAGAAATGAAAATAAAAAAAAATAAAAGCTTGTTTAGAGTTATAGCATGCTCTTAAGTTTATATATATAAATTAGTAATCAATGTCTGTATTCCAATTGTAATCAAATATATATAATTCGACGAAAAACAATACAATAATTAATAGTCGAAAGTACTTCTATTAAATTATAATAGATATTTGTTTTTAAAATATTGTTTACTGTATTAATTATTGTATTGATTTTCGAAGAATTATAGATATATATGTACAAAAAAAATATGGAAAAATATTATTAGTGTCTGAATTATTTTAATCTAATGGTCCAAAATGCCGAATATTCATCAATAATACAAAAGTAGTTTCCTGTTAAATGGAAAAAGATGTATAAAGTCATTTTGAAGCTTTGAAAAAAAACATAGCAAAGTATTTTTATAATATCCACTCCATATGTTTTGATAATTCACATGGTAAACAAATATGAATAGTCTGCTCACCAACACTCATTATTCACCATGGAGTATTTACTGAGTTTTGCTTTCGAAATTTAAGACCAAGAAACATCTTGTTATTTTTTGGTGATAATTCTTAACTGAAATATCAGTTGAGTTTTCTTGAGAACAGGATAAATAATTTTGCAAATTTCTTTTCTTTTTTTTTACATATTTACTAACGTAACAGACAAATAAATCCTTATTTCCATGAGGATACAAAATCACATAGTCAATGTAGTAGTTAGTGGCCAAAAGAGAATATGCTAAAACTTTTCTGAATATGTATACAATCTGCTATTTATGATCATATTTTCTATAGGTCTCTACAATAGTTAGATATTATCAAATAATGGAAGATGGCAAATATTGGAAGACAATTTATTTACTAGTAAAAGAGTTGTTGTTGAACTTTATGAAGTAAAAGAATAGATGCAAAAAAATTATTTAAAATGTGAACATATACTGTATTACAAAAGCACAAATATTAGAAGAAAACAAGTGGATAGAGATTCAGTATAAAAATAAGAGAATTATTGTGATGGTTGATATTTTAAAAAAGGTGATGAGATATTAAAATTAATAGAAGATATTAAATGCAGATAATTCATATTAAAGCACCAACATGTTAACATTGTCTTGAAGAAGTAGAGACATTTTATATATACAATCAAAGTGATTTTGGTCAGACCCAAAAAACATGTTTAAATTGCCAAGGTAGACTATAATAATAGAATTGGTAAATGATTGAATAATGTATGTGTTGCGGGTGACTTTAACTATGGTGACAGCAAGAAAAAAGAACACAGACTTCAGGATTTTCAGGAGTAGCAATTCTATATATTGTGACTTCCTTTTTACTAGAAAAATGAAAAGTGGAAATAATCATAAAATCAGGGCATAATTGTCTTTTATCTTGATTACAGAAAATATGTGTCTCAAGGTTATATTGTTTTTTTTATTAGATTCACCCCAGAAAATTATCATTGATTAATGATACATATGTATTAACACAAATCTAAAGAGACAAAAAATGTTAAGAAAGACAGTGTTATTTGTAACATTTACAAAAAGTTCAATGGATTTAAATTACAATTTACAAATTATTTTTAAACATTAAAATACTTAAGAGATAGTTTACAATTAACTGAAATGAATAAAAAGGTAAATGATAGAAGTAAAAACTGCAAAGATAAAACATCAATGTAGATGTAAATTTCTACAGAGACAATATAATGTACAAAGAACAAAAGGGATGTAACCATTTTTTAAAATAATTCAATAAGAATTGAATATCTGGAATTTTGTGAAATGGTACCAAAAAACAAAACAAAATAAAATTTGACTGTGAATTGGAAAATAGCAATAGAAGAGAGTAAAAGTCTTAAAAGTGCAACCATCATCTTGGTATTGAAGAATAATTATTTCAGCAAGAAGTAAAAGTCTAACTAATAACAAAAAAATACAGCATGAAATGCATAAAAAAGTTTTATTATATAGTAAATAAATAATTTAGTGACGGGTATAATTAGTGAGAGCATGTAAATTCAATTTATTAACCTATTAGCATGTATGAAGGCTAATTCCCTCAATATGATTACACATTTATACACCCACACATATATATATATACATACACCTGGGTCTCTTTTTACGCAGACTTATTTAACATGATTTTGAAGTTACGCAATTCCATGTTTCACCGGAAGTCGAACTCCGATAATGTGCTATTACTTTAAATAATAAATTTCACGTATATTGAAAGTAATAGAACATTATTGGAATTTGACTTTCATCTTAGTAATTTTAATATTTTCAGTGCTTTATAATAGTAAGATTTTATGCAATAATGAAATTAAAATCATGATTTTCACATTTTATGTATACACACATTAAATTTTACAAGATTATAATGTAAATTTGTTCAAACATTGTGCGTGTTAATTTTGCATTTTAAATCACATTCTGTTTTTACTTTTTAACAAAGAACATAATCAGTTATTAATCATTTAGTGTCCGTAAGTTTATTTTTAATCAGTAACAGCAGTGAGCACAATTAAAATTAAAAATTAAAAAAATAAAGACAAAATAAGAATTTAATTTTTAGTTGTTAGATTAATTACTAATTACATTGTCACCAGAAAACCATTAACAACATGAGAGTGATGTTGGCGCTAGTTGTATTTTCTCATGTGAAGAATCTGATTTTTTTACGAGTTTGCAAACGAACCTGTTTATCGGCAAATCGCGATAATAATTAAAATGTGTATAAAAAATGTAAATTACTGTAAATTATGCGTACAAATATATTGTTTTGAATAAAATTAAATATTATAGTTAAAAAAAGATGGGCTTGTATCAATTTTTTTCAAATTTGAAATTTTTTATTAGTCATATTTTATTTCCTTTTTTTTTTGCACGAATTTTAAAGTAATTTTACGTTGGTGCTTTGGTTTTACGTGATTTTTGAAAAATCTCAGTCTGTATCCCCCCTTTTTCAAGGTAAGTTACATCTACTTTTGCACGATTTCATTTGCGCACGTTTTCTGAGGAACCTATCTATCGTGTAAAATGAGAAGTACAAAAAAAAAAGCTTTAAGAAAAAATAATTTTAAATAACTAAGCTTAGATAGCTTTTGACAAATATAAGTTATAAATGTAGTGATGTCATAAAGAGAGAATGGGTGTATGCATAGATGATTTGTAGTAGTTTACATAAATTTGCATATGAATATTATATATTGCAAATGTATGTAAACTAACACAAATGATCTATAAATGTATCCACTCTCTTTTTACAGTCATCACTATGGCTATGATTTATAATAATTGAAAGTTAGCAAAATCTAGTTGTTTAAAATTACTTCTTTTAAGCTTTTCTCTGTATGAGCGCATATATGCATTTACATTCATTGATATAAATCTCTTTACTATCATTAATATATATATATATATATATATATATATATATATATGATAGTAAATATATATATATATATATATATATAATATCACCTACAATTACCCCAATTCCTGAAATTACAAGAAATGAGACATGCAATTAAATCTATGAAATAGGAAGAACTTCAAGAAATGGATGATGAAATTATAACTGATATTATAAATGATATAGATGAAGAAATATGACAAAATTATATATCAAATTTCTGATTGATAATATATTATATATCAAATTTCTGATTGATAATATATATATATATTATATTATTAGCAGAATGCAAGAAATGTGATAAAAAAGATAAGAAATTGCAGATCTATTAATCTTCTATAATTTCTAAAAATATCTGTATAAATATATTTATAACTTTTTTACTGTAAACAGTGGATTTTAAATAAATAAAATGTCTTATAAATGATTTTAGTATAATGCATCACATCCAAATATTGCAAAAAGTTATTAAAATATGTCATCATGCATTGTATTTGTAGACTATGGAAATGTATTTGATTCAATAAGCATTTCAAGGTCTGTAATGCTTTGAATTAACAATATATAATCTATGTTAATGACAAACATTAAATAATATTTATTAAGTTATACTCCTAATGATTAAATTACGTAATATTAAGAGGATTATTACTCAAAAGATGTATGACATGATGAGCTAAAGATGAAAAAGAAATAGATATTTAAATAATTTAAATTTTGATGTAGTTGTTTTTCAAATAATGCTTCAGAGCTTCAGTGAATGTTGTAAGTTTTTTAGATAGAATAAGATGATGTGGGTCTAAAAATTAAAGCTAAACGGACTAAAGATAGGTTTGTAAAGCTACTCAGTAGCATTAATCATAACAGGAAACATTCTAAAAATTTGGATAAAAATAAAACTACAATAGTTCTAAAATTAAATAAACTGATTAATGATATATGGTCCCTACAAAGTTTTTGAAAGAATTATATTAACAAAGAATTTGACATTAGTTGAGAAGTATCAACCTCTTCAGCAGGCTTTTTTGAGACTAAAAATAATGTGCTATATAGAAATATTGTCTTTGTCAACTTATATTCAAGAAGTATTTCACAATAAAGTAAAAAATGATGCTACTTTTATTGATATAATTTCAGATTATTTTTCTATTTGGAAAAAGTATCCTTTGTAAAAAGAGTTTCTAAAGCATTTATATATAAGAAAACAAGTAATCTATTTGCAAATATGCACTCTATTACAAAATTTCACATGAGACTAAAAAGTGTAATATTCTACAAAATTGGCAACTACAGGGCTTTGTTTTCTCTCCTATTTTGAAATAAAATGCAGTAAATTTAATTGTTCTTATAATATTGCTTTAACTTCACAAAATATATTTTTTTCTAAAAAGAAATGTGGCTCAAAAAGAATACAAAACATTTGAAATCTTTTTCACAAAATGTGGTTTTATTTCTTATCAAATGCAGACAATACATTATCTCCAAAACTGAATATGTTTTACAATAATAAATTAAACATAATGTTACACCATGCAATTTAGGAATAACCTTGGATCATAGCCTAATATATTTTTCTTATTTATCTAAGATTAGATCAGAATAAATTGTAAAAGATGATCAATAATAATTGGAATTCTGATGCATATAATTTACAGACTAGTTTTTTAGCACTAATGTATTCTGGTAGTTTATACCAGGGGTGGCCAATTTTTGTGTTCATAAGATCTACTTTTAATTTTAAAAGCATGTTGCGATCGACTTGGTGTCACAGACGTAGTCTAAGTGGAGGGAGATGTGAAATACATACTATTTTTATATATCTACCTAGTAAAAATAACAATTATTTAATGAGCCAAAAAACTCATGTCCAGGGGAATTAAAGCAACATGAGTAATTATTAACAACATTTATTAATTCAAATTAGCTACATTAAATCAAGATTAAAAATATTATTTTCAATAATGAAACAGCTTAGTGAACTTCATCTATTTAGAATTGAAAAAAAATTTAGAACAAGAACAAAAATAACAAAACCTTGACTTAATTTGTTTCACTAATTACCTGACAACTCTTGCCAGATTGGCCTCATGATCGACCAAAAATGGCTTTGAGATCGACAGGTGGATTACGATCGACTTTTTGGACACCCCTGGTTTATACTATGCCTCTGTTTTTTAAAAAAATCCTACACTAATTTACTGTGTACTCAATTAAATATTACCAAAGGCAATAATATTTGTACACTAAAATGTCTTTTCTTGCAGTATCTTATACTCCTAAACTAGCAATTACAAGAGAGTTTGCCTAATAAATATTATATCAATCGCTTTAAAGCAGATCATACTTATTAACTTCTCAAAATATAGTTTCACAACATAAGATTTGGTTCAAGTCAAGTTCCTTGTTTTTAGATATTCAACCAAAAATCGATAATTATTGAATTGGGGCATAGAAATGTAATTATTATAAGTTGCAAAACATTTACTTTTCCACATTACACTAGAATAGTTTGATTCTCTTATATGCAAGTGGAATTTATTAATAATTCAAGAGAACCCATGGTCCATGCATTCAGTTGCTTCGTAAATGGAAAGCATCAGACACAAATATAAATAAATATGTTCATAATGAATAAACAACACAGTTAACAACTGTCAAATTTACAGTTATACAGTTAAAATTGAGGAACATAATAAACCCACTAATTATTTCACCTCCTGCTTGAAGTCTCTGTAAATTTATTTGTGATAACTCATTAATAGTTAACCTGTTAAAACATTTTCCTACACTAATAAATTCTAAACAATTATTCTAAGAAGAAATATAAGAAGTTAACAACTACAAATAGTTTGATCATATTATTAATATAGATAAAAATATAATAGATGAAATTAAGCATAGAATAAAATTAGTATATTGTTTTTGATAAAATAATTTAGCATTAAAAAACAATATTCTTATCTCTTTGAAAAGAAAGATAAGTAATAAATTTGTTATACTAGTTAAGACTTATACATATTGTAAAGAGGAAAATAAACATTTCAGTTTTCTTAGATTGGATATAAAAAAATGAACTTAAGCTGTTATAAGAAAAGTTAAAAATTGAAGTACATACATAAGATAACAAACAAGCATTGATTACATATAATATTTAAATATGAGTATATTGTCTATACTGAACTTAATGTAATTAGAAAATATTTAAACTCAGTCTTTCAGGCTCCTTATACCTATCCATTCATCTTTTACAACTCATACACATAACAACATACATGTGAGAAAGATAAATAATCTCTAATATATCTATTTTGTGTTGAAGAAGCACTCCTCATTTAGTCCAGATTGTCATCTCCCACACATTTATATAAATAGTGCTTTGTTTGGATTAAAGTAACATATCTTCTAACTTTAATGAACAGGCTTCAATGGGATGGGATGGCAGAAGAGTTGGAGGGTAGAGAAGATTGAAGCATTTCCATTAAAGTTTGAAGATTTACTATCTTAATATAAACTAAGCAGTAATTATATGTATGTGTGAGAGATGATAATCTGTACCAACTGACAGGTGCTGGTTTATCACCAAATATATTGGAGATCATTTATCTTTTTCACAGGTATGTGGTCACATATATTGTATGTTGGTTGCATGAGAAAATACCTATAGGGAGCTTGAAAGTTGCTTCTAATTGCATTACTGACATCAGTTCTAGAACAGATGATTGTAGAGAAGTAGTTGAAGATTAAATTGGAACCCAAGTAATTGTTAAAGACAATGAAAAATGTCACATGTGCTATGGTTGGTTGAAATAATGTTTGGTGGTTAGAATGGAGAAGAAAGATAATAAATGTCAGAAATGGAATTAAACATGGAGTTTTTCATTCTGCACTGGGTTTGATAATCATCAAAAATAGTGATAATGATCTAATTTTGACTCAATTACAAATAGAGGACAAATATTAATTATTCCACTACATAAAACAAAACAATAATTTTAATAATATGGTTTAAATTTTCAGTAATCACAAGTAAAACACACTTATATGGACATGAAGTTAATAATATGAAAAAAAATATTTATTATTTTATCTTTAATTCTAAATAAACAGAAACAAAACAAATATAATAATATTTTTAAATTGCAAATGGTAAGCTTAAAACAAACATATAAATATATGATATTGATATAGTACATGGACTACATTCAATTTCCTTTTCAGTTGCTGGTTTCATCATCTACATGAAGCTACTGAAGCTGTAATAAATTAACTAAATGATAAATTGAACATTTTTTGTAATACTGGATTCTTACAAAAGTACATCATACTAAAATGTAAATTAATTATAAAATACATATTTTTAATATCCTATTATTAACTATAAATTACATATTTTTTTCATTTTAAATTTTCTTATGAGTGTTTCAAAATGAACAAAAAATATGGTCAAGTGTAAATGTAGAATATTATGAAATACACTACTAAACACAAATCAATTGTAAATTTTATAATATATATACACCTTTACCCCACTGAGCGATGGCAATTGGTTCTCCAAAACTCATTATTAAGCAAGAATACCATATACAGAATAGGTATTTATAATGGCAGTCTATGGGGAAAAAAATGGTTGGTTCCTGTCAAAGTAAAATATCCACATTAGTTTCCAAGCTCAAAGATTTCCTTGATTTTTTCATTGTAATGATGATTAAATACGGTATCTAAAAATAAAAGTTTTATATCACTAGGAAAAAAAATGCATATTTTCACGGTTTAAAAAGTGCAGACAGCAAAAAGAAAGAGAAAGTGAAACTAAATTTGAATTTAATAGTTTTTATATTCTTTCACAGAAGTTTTTCATCGTAATCAAAAAAAAATCCATACTGAAGTGCGTTTTTTTTTTATTTGTATTACGGTACATATGACTGTACATTTATGTGTATTACTTATGTGAAATTATTCCAATTAAAAAACAATGTTTAATTATAAACTACTTATTTGAACATAAAGATTTATTGCTGTACTCCAGAGTAACAAAAGGCTTAATGCATATTGCAAATCAGTCAACTTCAGAAAAAAAAATTCAACTTATTTTTTTTTTTTTAAAAAATCTAATTGTTAATTTTCTAAAATGTAGCTAAGTTTATTTTTCTTACTGTATATTTTTAATAATGTAATAGTGCCTCTCCTCCCCCCATTTGTGTCGAAAGATTATTAATTTGTTAACACTTATTTTAAATGCAATCTGTTTTTCTTTTTAACCTTTTTTTAAAAATGTTTTTCTTTTGATATGAAACCACTTGGGTGTACATAATTAAGGAACGAGTTTGTGATGATGGTATTTTAGTTGTACTGTATTTATATATTGGTATACACCTGGGTCTCATTTTATGCGATAGATAGGTTCTTCAGAAAACACACGCAAATGAAATCGTGCAAAAATAGATGTAACTTACCTTGAAAAAGGGGGATACGGACTGTGATTTTTCAAAAATCGTGTAAAAGCAAAGCACCAATGTAAAATTACTTTAAAATTTGCGCAAAAAAATAAGGAAATAAAATATGACTAATAAAAAATTTCAAATTTGAAAAAATTGATACAAGACAAACTTTTTTTAGCTATAATATTTAATTTTATTCAAAACAATATATTTTTATGCATAATTTACATTTTTATACATGTTTTAATTATTATCACTATTTGACGATAAACAGGTTCATTTGCAAACTGGTAAAAAATCAGATTCTTCACAAGAGAAAATACAACTAGCACCAATGTCACTCTCACATTGTGTTAATGGTTTTCTGGTGACAACATAATTAGTAATTAATCTAACAACTAAAAATTAAATTCTTATTTTTGACTTTAATTTTTTAATTTTCAATTTTAATTGTGCCCACTGCTATTACTCACCTTTTAAAAATAAACTTGCGGACACTAAATGATTAATAATTGATTACGTTCTTTTTTAAAAAGCAAAAACAGAATGTGATTTAAAATGCAAAATTAACACGCACAATGTTTGAACAAATTTACATTATAATCTTGTAAAATTTAATGTGTGTATACTTAAAATGTGGAAATCATGATTTTAATTTCATTATTGCACAAAATCTTACTATTATAAAGCACTGAAAATATTGAAATTACTAAGATGAAAGTCGAATTCCAATAATGTGCTATTACTTTCAATACATGCAAATTTTTTTATTTAAAGTAGTAGTGCATTATCGGAGTTTGACTTCCAGAGAAGTGTGAATCGCGTAACTTCAAAATTGCGTTAAATAAATCCACGTAAAAAGAGACCCAGGTGTATTTCATCATCTAATATAAGTGTTAAATATCTTTAAAAAAATAAACTTTATTTAAATAATCCAAGTACTGTATAATATATTTAAATAAAGTTTAATTTTTCTAAAGACATTCAACACTTATATATATATATATATATTATATATATATAGTATTATAGATTCATTAATTATTTATATTTTAAGTTTATACATTCTATAATCAAAATACTGAATGCAGCACTAACATTGTGTTTTATGAATAAAATATTGTATGTGCTATACAATTACAGCAAAGTTATTACCTGTATACGTATTACAATAATATACTTTGCTTTTGGGTAAAATGAATTTAAAATACCTATTCCCTGATGTCATCAGTGACACAGAATTCAAGATGGCTGCCAAAAAATTTTTGTTAAAATTTTTTCCTGATTGTTATAGTGAAAAATAGATTGTAAATCGAAGTACTAACAATTGAATGTATTTGGAATATTTAAATAAAGTAAAATTTTTTAAAAAACATTCAATACTCATATTAGATGATAAAAATAATCCAATATAAAAACACATACTTTGAAAAAGAGTCAGTTTGTAATACCTAAAAATGAATTTAGAATTTTTTATTACAAAATTCCAGTTATTTCTCGGTTCATAACCCCCCCCCCCCCATATATATATATTATTAAAAAAATGTGTCCCTTAATCAAGACATGATACAATAAAAATGAATTAGGTTAGTGACAAAAAATTAAAGAAAGAATGTAAAATAAAAATTAATATTTTTTAATGATTTTGATTATTGGCAATAAACAGAATAAATGTCTCAAAGAGAAGTTAGAAAGAGGTTTTTTTAAAATTTGACTTCAACATATGAATGTTCAATTGCCTGAGTATTTAATCCAGCCACCCAATCCTCATATTGCTTTGAGGGTTGATGGTGAAAATCTAATTATTGTTAGGTTTTATATTTCAGTGAAGAATTACATGGGTAAATATTAATTTTTCAATAAGTAATATTTTATTATCATACAAGTACAAATAGATTTATTTATAGATTCACAAAGTTAATTCTACAGAAAAATGTTTAATTTTTCAATTGTGAAAAAAGAGTAAATGTTCTATTTTTTTAACAATTTACATTTATAGATTATTTTATAAAAATATATGTTCAATTATTTACATTTTTAAATATGTATGTGCCAATGGAAGATATGCTGAATTTTCAATTTATCAATTAATTTTCCTAATATGGTCTCAGTAGTTTCATATGTTGTGGTTACTTATAGATAGGTTGTAGTAAATGTATTATATCATTATTTACACATACATTCATCTAATTATACATTAATTATCATTATTTAATTAATACTATTTGGAAATCTAAGACGAATTTGTTATCAGTAAATGAATATAAATAATATAAAAATATTTCAATTATTAATTTTAATTTTAATTAAATATGTGAATTAAATTATGTTTGCAATATATAAATAATTATTTCTATATTCTTAAATAAAAAATAAAAATATTTTTATTTTTATTTAAACAATCAATTTTTATTTATCATTAATATAAAAATAACTTTAGGCAGTAATAAATATTTTTCAATCTATTGCAGTTTTCTGAATCAAAACAAAAAACTTTTTATAAAAACTTGCATACTAAAATTCAATTTTCATTATTATTTATCTGTTTTTATTGATTTGGGGCTTCAAATTTATCAGTCATTTTGCTATTTATGATAAATTTAAACTTTGTTCAAGTTTGTTTCCATTAACACCTATTAGCATATTTATTTAGAAATTATTATTTACTTTATTTTTAAAGACAAGTAGATGCAAAATATTATTTTTTATTTAGGCAATAAAGAGTTTTTTCCTCCATGTTATTTAACTCTGAATTATTTTCAATAATATACAGAGGCAAAACTCTCCATACAGTAGTGCTACTCAGTGCAGCCCAAAATAATCAATGGGTGCAGCAAGGTTTGTGCATAAAATCCCTATCTATTGCCTACTCATGCAATTTCCCCAGACAAGTTTTTAACTGGTGGCATTCATCAGTGAGGATCCCTGGATCTGTGATTACTGCACCTAGATTTTAGGATCTAATTCAACCCTTTAGCAGCCACATTTTATTTTATTTGCTAACTATAAAACTTTGAGTCCAAAATAAAAATACAATAATGTTTTCAAATCAAACTCATTAGCTTGTATAGTCATATAGATCTGAACTCAGTTCAGTAACCATACATTTTGGTGTCTTTGGTTCTTAAATAACCACAGTCAACATAATCCTATTGGACATGATTGGTATTAAACCGTTAAACATCACATGGCCATCATTCTTTATGCTTACACAAGCTGTTTACACAAAACAAAACTCTCCATACAGTAACACTATTCAGGGCAAATCAGAATAATCAATGAATGCAGGAAAAATTGTGTATAAAATTCCTATCTAGTGCTTACTCATTCAATATCTCCAAACTAGATTCTAGCTTGTGGATTTCATTAATGAGGAGACAAAGTGGCTTCTGTAGGGTTGCATTAGATTTTAAGATTGAGGTGTAGTCCACTTAAATCAAAGGCTTCAGCACTGATGAAAGCTACAAGCTAGAAACTAGTCTAATGATATTGGATGAGTAAGCACTACATAGGGCCTTATGAACAACCCTTCCTGCATCCAGTAATTACTTGGTCTTGTACTCAGTGGCACTACAGTATGAAGAGATTTGCCTTTGTGTAAACAGGCTGTGTTAGTGGTTTAATACACATTTTATCCAATAGGATTATGGTGACTGTGGTTATTAAAGAGTCAAATACATCAAAAATTATGTATGCTTAACTGAATTGAGATCTATATGGCTAAACAAGCTAATGATCTTGAATTGAAAGCATTGTTTTTTTTTTAGTTTGGACTCAAAGCTTTATAGTTATCTAGTAAGGTAAAAAGTGGCTGCTGGAGGGTTGCATTAGATCCATTGGTCTAGGTGCACTGCTCTCGGATTCAAGGGTTCTCAGTTATCAAAGCTGCAAATTAGAAACTACTCTGGGCATTTTGGATAAGTAAGCACTAGATAGATATTCAATGTAAACATTTTTGTATTAATAATTTGACATTAAAGGAGGTTACCTTTACAACAGATTAAGATTGTTTATTGTTAATGATAGTGACATTGTTTAAGTGTTGGCAGCTTTCATGTATTTACATTGAATACCTATCTAGTCTTGAATATTATTAGGTTTACTGCTAAACACTGATTGCTCTTTAGAAATATCACATGCCTTTAATGCATCTATGATGGAATTTCACATGCTAATGGCCCATAAAAATATAATTCATTTACCTAGTCATATTTAAAATTTAAACCAGTGCATATACCCAAATAATGTTAGCATACCAATATATGTCCAGTGTAAATATTGACTAACATATCACACAAATACATAATGTAACTTTCCTGAAAGTGATAATTCTTAGATGTGGTCATTCTTTGAATCCAACTTTTCATAAAACCTTATAAATAAAATAAATAATAATTGATAGAGATGATCAGATTTTTGATCTCACCCTTTATAAAATGATTTTTGCTCTATAACTTTTATTTCTAAATAATACAGAATTTTTTAAGTAGAAAAAATATACTGAAGTATAAACAAAAACTTGTAAAAAAAAGGTGTGTTTTATAATAAAGTCAAAACATAAAAACATATATTATCAATGATTATTAAATCAAGGGCATAAATTTCCATACAAAGCAATAATAAATCATATTGGCTAATAATAACCAATTTATATTCTTATCTAAAATTAAATTAAGTATAAAACTGTCTTTTATTTTAATTTTTGGGCATTTTTCATTTATTTAGACATGTTTTTAAACATGCACACATTCTACATTTATATATCCTGTTATGTAACTCTTGTATTCTCTTGTTAATCTGTCAATTTTAGAATATATTAAAACTAAAATATTATTATGAACCTTTTTATTAAAATACGTTTTTGATTTTTTTTTTTGATTAATTTTTATAACAATCAATTTGTAAAAATAATTATGTCTATTTATTTTAACCATTATTAATTTTTAGACTAAATATTAAATGAAGAAGAGAAGACTTATATCTATGATGCTTGAAAGTCTGTGTTAAAATCCCCTATATTTACAATTAAGTCCCAGATTCATGAAGAATGCCTCTATTTCAAATAAATGTTAAGATAATGTAAACTGTAACATGATTTAACTAAGTTTTTCATTGTAAATCAGTTTATAAAACAAAGCAAATTTGTTTCCTTCTAAATATTTTATTTTCATATATTTACTGCATTTTTTAATATAATACATAGAAAACTCATTCATAAGATTAACTACAAAAATACATATATTTATACGGTCAGAGCAAAATAAAGAATCTTAAAATGGAAAGTCTAAATTATTAACAGTTTTTTTTACAAATAATTTATATAACTTATATTGGAAATTGTAATCAAATAACTTGCATAGTTTTTTGTGTGAAGTTTATATAATGCATTATGGTTTCAATTTTGACTGCATATTCACATTAAGAAGACAAAGGTTGAATGTCTACTAATAAGTTTGTTTGTATAAAATGTACATTTCCTTTCTTTTATAATTTACAATTTTTTATTAGCATTTTTTGATTATGTTTTTGTTGATTCATTATAAGATATCTCTATTTATAATAAAAACTATTGATAGACAAAATGGATCTCAAAGTAGATTTTATACACTTGGTAATATTTTCATGCTTCAAGCATTAAATGCCATCATAGTCACTATAGTATCCAGCTTCAAAGATTTATTTATTATCAACGGAGAAAACTCACAATTACATTTTAATTTTTTTTTCTATAATTATTTAACAAAGTAATTTTTTAGTGTAAAATACAGATTATAGTTGTTAATAATAAATTAGCAAAACGATTTTACGTTCGCGGCTTAAAGGATTTTATTATTTATTTATTTTTAATTTAGATACAGAAGAGTTCATTTTGGTTGTGGGAGATTTTATTTAAAATTGAAAAAAAAACAACAACACCTTATTGCCTTTTTTCAAAAATGCAACTGTACAAAAACATATAATAGTATCTTAGCTTCTTTTAATTATCTTGGTATTTTCCTATTAAACTAATATATAGAAGCTTTAATTACCCTTTTTTGAACTATTTCCTAATTAATCTGTCTAATCTTTTTTTTTTTTTTTTCATATGTCATAGCATCTGCCGGGACGCGAACCCACACCCGTCTGCAACCAACTACTTGCTTGCATGGCGGTTGCGATACCTCTCGGCTAATCTTTTTATATACGTTTTGAAGTAATGTAACCTTTTATCATTCATTCTAACATACAATTTCTGCAATTATGTAATTAAAAACATTATTTTAATTGTCTTTAATTCTAAATCATTCAGATATTGATAAAAAAAACTCACCTATTGCACTAATATGTATTTTTATATAAATTATGATTTTATTTTTTTGTTTAATATGTTAGTAAACTATTTTAAAATCTTTTCTTATTTTGCTTAGTAATTGCTTATAAACAACTTTCTTATGTGTGAAGTGACACGTGCAACCATGAAACAGATACGACATCTAATTCAAAATATATTTCTGTATTTTTTTCTTAGCAGTAAGTTTTTATTATTTGTGTTTCTATGTCTTTGGAGAATATCATAATTTATGCCACTGTATTTTACCATTAGTAGATTTTTTTTAATCTGTGCATCTATACACATATGGATAGATCTCATATATAGCTAGTCTTATTAATAAATTTTCCTGATTAACTGGAACAAATTATTCTACTTCTTATGGCTTTAAATTTATATTTATCTTCTTATACTATCTAATTTTCAATTATAGCAAAATTCTCATGTACTATGTGTCAACTACAAATCACACAGGCAGCAAGCATCACTGGTCCACTCCAAACTCCATCTACTAAAAAATTCTACTGACCACAACTCTATTCTTGAATCTAAAACCCTATTTAATTAAAATGAATTCCAATATTTATATCATATATGAAGGAATGTTCAGATCAATAACAAAAAATACATATTTTTTTTAATACAAACAAGATTGTAATTGTAATACAATATTGTTTTCTATTAACTTACATTCATCAAAATAGATACTTAAATAATACTTTCTTAATCTTTATGTAGCCAAGTAATGAGATTAAACCAAAGATAAATTTATACTTTTTCATATATTGAAACAGTCAACTTTTCAACCCAACTGTTTCACCTACTATATTCTATAGTAGTATCCTTTTATATATAACTACCACCAAATTCTCATATATTATGCTAATATTATCATAAAAATCTGGCTAAATTTAAACCTAAATGTGTTAACTATGTATGTGTGTGTATATCTCTACATATATAGAGAAAATTGAATTTATATACATAAACCTCTATAAATTTGCACATATATATTTATAATGGGAATTGAATGGAAAATGAGTTGTATGTGTAACTTAAGACTACATATATGCTAGAAGAATGATGTTAATAGAATTTACAACATTAAGATTTCTTTATTTTAAAATATTTATTTGACATTATATATTTCTGCATATATCACTAAATTAAATGGTAAAGTTACATATATAACAAGATGTTTTTCCAAAGTTTAGATTTGTTTTGCTAGTCAAAGTGACACCAGAAAAGTTAATCCTGGTCATTGAAAATTGACCCAAATTATATTTAGAATTAAAATTAGATTTAAATTTAAAAGATTGCATAAATTACCACATGTCACAGAAGTTAAATTGACCTAATTAAAAGTCAGACACAGCAGGCTTCCACAATTACTGGTGATAAGCGAGTAAGCTAAGAAAACAAATCTAAAAATAATATAATGAAGGAGAGGGGGTATACTGGTATATAATTGGTAGCAGCCATCTTTAAGACTCAGAAAACTCGGACACTCAGTCTGATAATAGAGAAAAGTACTAAAAAGGTATTATTGATGATTATGTCGGGCTAAATGCTTAAAATCTTGCCGTCCACTTCCCATGAGAAGTTACCTGATGTGGAGAAAGATGATGTAACCACCATCACAACCTAAGTAAGTCCTACAATGAAGAAATAACTTACCAGTATAGAAAAGAGAAGATAAAATGGCAAATACTCCTTCAATTCTAAAGCTTTCAACTAAACTCAACTCTAAAATGCTAGCTTAATCTTAACCTAATGGCCATAATAATAATGTAAACTAAACTTACTTCTAAATGTAATTTTATTTTGTTTCAATCTTAAAATCTTGCCTGATTTGATTTCATAATTTCATAATTAAACTGATTTAAATTGATTTACAAACTCCTTTGAAAAATAATTTAATATTTGATAATCTTATTTACTGTTATAATTCGTTAACTGATAAATATTGATTTAAGTGTTTTATGATTTTATCTGAGTTATTATTTGCATAAATAACACCTTTCATTTATTGATATGATTTCTTTATTTGTTGGTTTACTTGCAGAAATTATATATGATTGATTTAGTTAAGTATTAATCTTATTCTAAGTAATTAAATGCTATTCAATTTTAACTTGCTAAAATCGATATTTTAAATGTTTTAATATAACTTAAGTTAATGATAATATTTGCTGTCATTAATCTTATAAACTTAAAATTATCGAAACTGAATCAGTCATATGTCAGCGAATGTCACATAAGTTTAATTTTAAACAAAGCCAAATTTCAGATTTCACTTATGTAAAATCTTATCAAATTTTAAATCTTGCATTTCTTAATTAAATTTATGCTAAATCTTATTATTTTCCATTGTGATATTGTTTATGCTATATGTATTCAAAACCGAGTTTTATTCATAATTAAATCATTAGTGAGAATTAAATATAGATTCTCATGCATATATATGTCATTTCACATATATATGTAATATGTGTAATAATGCACAAACTAAAAGCTCTGTTTTGAAAGGGATAAAATATCTTAATTAAGATATAATTACAAGCATACAATTATTCTAAAATAGATTTGCTTTTAAATATAATATTTAACCAATATTTAGTTGAAGTGATAAAATGCAGCGTAGATCTATCATTCTATATTGTAACTCCCATAATGTGCTGTAATCCTCCTTAAAGAAATAAAAGCCTATGTAGATAGCTTTAGAAATTGGATTCATAAACTTTCCTTAATAGTATAATTATAAATACTATCATATGAACTGATACAGTGTAGTTTCATGAAGGAAACTATTATTTAGCATTAAAACTAGTTTTAAACATAATCAAGAAAAAAAAATAAAGAAATAAACAAACAAAGCACAATTTTTGTAATGGCTACAATAATGTAACTTTTTTCTTTTCCAAAATATAAGTTTTAATTCTTCTAAAAAAGCATAAATATTTTTTGGGGAAATTATTAAAAATAACCTTAAAGCAAGAAATTATCTTCACAATTCTTTTTTTTAACAAATATATTTTAATTAGAGTCATCATTTGGTTCCAGGTAAGTTTTATGATTTAATTTTTGAACTACTAAGATTTATATTTCTACAAATAACTCCTGATATTTACTAATAAATATATCTAAAATATTTAGTATTTTCTATCCATTTGGAAATGTTCAACAGAAAATTTCATTAATGTTATGGGTATAAAGGTCATTTAAATGCTATCTGAATGAAAGCAATATATATCAATTTTAATTAAAGTACTATTCCAAAGTGATATACAATTTTTCAAAAAATGTATTAATTATATATTTTTTAAATACTTATTTAAGTAGCAAATATAGTGAAATTATTTTATAATTAAAGTTCTTTAAGCAAAAACCTTTGTTTATACAAAATAGTTTTTATTTTATTTTATATTGACATTTTATATTTATAGTATACCTTTACCTCACTTAGCAATGGCAATTGGTCCTCCAAAACTCATCATTAAGCAAGAATATTGTATACAAAATACATATTTATAATGGAGGTCTATGGAAAAAAAACTGGTCGGTTCCAGTCGATGTAAATTATCCACATTGGTTTCCAAGCTGAAAGATTTTCTTTATTTTTTCATGACAATGCTGACTAAATACGGTATCTAAAAAGAAAAGTTTTATATCAATAGAAAAAAAATGCATATTTTCATTGTTTAAAAAGTACAGTACATCAAAAAAAAAAAAAAAAGAAAACGAAACTAAATTTGAATTTAAGAGTTTTTATATTCTTCCACAGAAGTTTTTCATCATAATGAAAAAAAAATCCATACTGAAGTACATTTTTGTAAGATTTGTATTGCAGTACATATTACTGTACATTTATGTTTATTACTTATGTAAAATTATGCAAATTAAAAAACAATGTTTAATTATAAATTATTTAATTAAACATAAAGACTTATTATTGTACTCCAGAGTAACAAAAGGCTTAATGCGTATCGTAAATCAGTCAACTTTAGAAAAAAAAAAAATCAACTTATTTAAAAAAAAAAAAATCTACCTTTTTTAATTTTTTAAAACATACGCTAAGTTTATTTTTCTTACTGTATATTTTTAATAATGTAATAATCCCCCCCCCCCATTTGGGTAGAAAGATTATTTATTAAAACTTATTTTAAATGCGATAAGTTTTTCTTTTTAAACTTTTTTTTAAAAAATGTTTTTCTTTTGATTTAAAACCACTTGGATCTATGTAATTAAGGATCACATACATGCAATTTAATATTAGTATTTAGTGTTTTCTTGAAAGTTTGTGATGATGATATTTTAGTTGTACTGTTTTCATCATCTAATATAAGTTTTGACTGTGTAGACAAATTAAACTTTATTTAAATAATCCAAGTACTGTACATTATATTTAAATAAAATTTAATTTTTCTAAAGACTTTCAACACTTATATGTATATAGTATTATAAATTCAGTATTTATATATATTTTAAGTTTATGCATTCTATATTCAAAATACTGAATGCAGCACTAACATTGTGTTTTATAAATAAAATATTGTATGTGCTATACAATTACAGTAATATACGTTTGCTTTTGGGTAAAATGAATTTAAAATATCTATTCTCTGATGTCGTCAATGACGCAAAAAGCAAGATGGCTGCCAAAATTTTTTTTCCCAATCGTTATAGTGAATAATCCATTGTAAATTAAAGTAGTGGGTACAAATTGATGATGATCGCTATTGTGAAATATCATTAAGTAGCCAATCACTAAGTGGGGTAAAGGTGTATTTTATTTTAGAAGCTGAAATCAATTAAATCCATCCATTTTATTAGACAAATTATTTATTCAATTTTCAACACTTTACAGTGTTTCAAAATATAAAAAAAATAGTATTACTACTTAATCAATATTTCATTTATTATACACTTTTTTAAACATTTATATAACTAACTAGTACATTTGCTCTTTTTTTTCTTTTTCTTTATATAAGTTAACAGTCTTTTTAGCAAGGTTCATACTTCAAGTAATAAACCATTTTCCTTACCATGGAGTTAAATCAATCATCCATGCAAATAAAACAACTACTAAAAATGCAATAGAGAAATATGTACTAATTAAACACACTTTAATAATATATAAAAATACTGAAATTACTAGCTATCTTGAACATGTATTTATGCATATGATTGGCTTAACTTCACTTCAACATAAATGGTTGTTTGTAAGCTACAATGCTGAATAGTTTAATGATTATGGTGAATGAACAATACTTGTTTAATAACCATTAAATATTTTTTGCTGAAAACATATAATATTATTTATGAAGTAATATATATATATATATATATATATATATATTCATAAATAATATATATATGTTATATATACACACACACACACTACACTTTACAATTTTGATTTCTTAATGTCATTTTTAACAAAATAAAAAAAATTCCCTCTCTTATATCAATACTAATTAACATATAAAAAATGATATTTTTACCTGTTTTCAATTTATTTTTATTATTCTTATGAAATGTACATTTAATATTCATTAGTTAATATTTATTATTTTCATCTAAACATTCATTAAAAATATTGTATTACAATATATAACCTACCAATTGAAGGATTTATTATATAGTAATAAAATGTAAAAAGTTTGTTATATTTTGATTTCTTATATCTGTAAATGTAAAGTGCAGTACTTTGATCTCTATATTAGATTTAGAATGGCATTAAAAGAGGAGCCTTCATTTGGTATGCATCCATCTGTCAGTTTACTTGAACTCTTGGCATGGAGCAGTTGTTGTAGGGTAAATGCTTTCTAATTAAGTTTCTAAAAATGAATTGTTTCACACATTCAAGATTTTCATATATATTATATTATATGGTGGCTTTTTTAAATACAATAATAAATATATGGTAAAAATTTTATTGGTTTATTAAAGAAAATATTATTTTTCTTTTACATCTTATGGAACAATTTTTATGATTTCAAAATGTCATCTCATATATTATGATTTAAAAATTTTATTTGTATAAATGTTAAAAACATGACAAAGTGATATATTATTAAATTTTATTGTATATATATATATTGTAACGATACATAAATATGTCGTTACATTAATTTAAAATAAAAACTTAAAAGTTCGCAAATAAGAGTAAAAAAAACTAAACGCTAAAATTAAAAATGTTTGCACAGATGCTAAACTTTAAAAATATTTTTTTCATAAACAAAAAAAAAAAAAAGTATCTGAACGTATTTTTTTTAATAAAAAAATACCAGATTGAAATATAAAAATATTTTAATAAAAAAATAATGTAAGTTAAAGTAAAAACAGGTATTAATTAATTCCTGTAATCTGTAAATGGAAATGATTGTTTATTAATTATCTAAAAGCTGTGTAATTAAAAAGTCAGATGAAAAGTTAGATAAGAGAAGAAAGAAATTTTAGCTTGACCAATGGAAGCACTAAGCCTTGGCTCGGACCCTAACGAAAGTGATAGACTAGTGATGTTTTGTTCATTGAATCCTTGTGGATAATATAAAAAGGGAAATACAGTTTTTTTTGGACAGTTCCAGCGTTGTGTGTTTGGGAGATGTGGTATGATGCACATACCACACTCTCTATAAAAAAAAATGAAACGACTGTGATACCTTGAACCAGCTATTGCCATCTCCAGAACATTACCTTCCAACGGAGGCATCACGGGGATTGAAAGCAGAGGCCTGGACTCTTCTACCATAAGCTATATGAAATGAACAATTGTTAAAATCAATTAAGAACTTTCGTCAAGTTTTACAAATTGAGAAACAAGCCAACTGAAATGTTAAAATGGACTCTTATCTGACTTTTGTAAGTTTTTAAATCAAATTAATAATGTTTAATTTTATATGTTTTTCCATTGATAAACATCATTTCCATTTTTTTTTTCTTTTCTTATTGTAAAGATTATTTAAATGTATGAAATTTAAGTTGTTTATAGACGCTTGCATGGATTCGTTTGCAGTTAATTATATTTTGGTTTTCATATTTGATCAAAATATATAGACATTCGATAAATAATGATACCTTACGGTGAGTATCTAAAATGTATTTATTCGGATGTCTTTTAAGTTATTGGTGACAACACAAGTATCTTATGGTGAATACTATTGGGTTACTTATAAGTTTCCCTCTGTGATTGTCGGTATCAATAATTTTGTATTTTGATCGTTTATTTTTATTTTGAAATGTTTTTGACCGTGGAATCTATGTAATCGATCTATACCCAACATTTTTAAACAAATCCTTGCGAACGTATCTAACTGTTAAATTTAAGTCGGGCGTGAATGGCTATATAGATTTGTAAAGTTATATTAGGGGAGGGTAATCTTAGGTTATTCATTTCGTAGTTGAATTGGTTCAATGGATTGGATATATTTGTGTAATTAGTAGATGTAGTATGAGGTCCGCTACGGGCAGGATTATAGATATATGCCACACACCCTCTGTTTGCCTATGGATGGGTTTGTAAGTCGGCAGAAGACCGCAGTCCATTCCTATGGAGTTTTTTGTTTATTGTTCTACTTGCCAACAGATGTCACATTCCTGTTGGTGGAGAGTCAATGTCTTCTCTATTTCTACTTATTGTTCAGATGTACATTCCTGACAATATAGTATTTTGTGTTGTCGTATCATGCTACATTGAATACATGAATGTATTAGATGGATTGGCGCCAATTTGGTTGCGAAATTTGTTGCCTAAGGTTAAAACAGGGAAGAATATTTTCTTTTCAAATGCAGATCTATGTAGTCTATTCATACTTGACTATCTAAATAATAATTAAACTCATTGAAATTAGTTAAATGTAAAATGAAAAGTTAATATAAAAATCTAAAATGTTAAACTTATTCCTCAAAATTTAAATATTATTTTATATGTGCGTAAATAAATATTTTTATATGTTAATTTATGGCAGTGGCTTTTACTCTTTGATATTTAAGATATAAAATTTATAGATTTTTATCTCTGCGTCTCCGCTGAGCTAGTGACTTGGGCTAACAATCGGAATATTTAAATAAAGTGGAATCTTAACAGCGTGTATCTGCCTACTCTATAAATTTTTCTAGGCTCAAATGCCTAGATGGCGCCCTTGTAGTGCAGATATTGTTTTTGCTGTTAGATTCGATCATCACTTACATTCCGATTGGTACAATATATATATATAATAAG
>JAQFVV010001390.1:0-74405 GCA_028023455.1 Epiperipatus broadwayi | reverse complement strand
ATAAAAAGTGCACAACATATATATATGTCCTATTAAATAAATCAAATCCCTTTATCAAATTCATAAAAACAATTTATAAATAATTATTCTGTTCTCAGAACTTTACCTATATTTACATGTCAATAAAAATTATGTTCACATGTGTAGAGTCTTTAAAATCACACAAAGTCTTTTGAAACTATCCATTTATGAATGGAAGCAACCTATTTGATGTAATTATTGAAAATATGTTTTTGTAGTGGATAATAATGATATTTTATAATAATTACTACAATCTTGCCTATTCTCTTCATTTTTAAAATTTGGAACAACTAAAGCATCCTTAAGATTAGATCACACAACTTCAAGAATCCAGATATTCCTAAAAATCTCCAATATTTTTGAAGCTAATATATCACTATCATATTTTAAAACTTCTCCAGGCATTTCATCAGAATCTATAGCCTTCTATTTTTAATATTACTAAGAACTGTTTTGATTTCATTAAGATGGATATCTCTGTCAAACCTAAATAATAGGATAAAATGGATTTCTTATTAAAATATATCATCTTAACTCTTATATGATTATTCATAAGTTAATTAAAGTATACCAACTTGTTCAAAATATTATTGTTATCATATAAGAGAGTGCCACCGTTGAATTTAATAACATTGCAACACTATTTCTCGGGTCTATATTTTATTTACAGTGCATTAAAAAAGATCATATAAACTATAATAAGTGAATGTCTATATTCTTTTTGTACTTTTAATTCACTAATTATATTTAAGCCTTCACATCAGTTATTAAACTTTTGCCTTCATATCTCTAAATTTATTACAAAATTCCACATTTAATTTATTATTCTACAAAATGGAAAATATCACATTTTCTTTTAATCAGATTGCTCATAATAATATCAGTGTCAAAAAATAAAACATAATTCTTTTTAATGAACCCAAAAATTGTTTTACTTGTATCCTCAGCACATTTCTGAAGATAATTTCATGTTAATATGACCATACTGAAGTTCAAATTAGCAATTTTGATGTTTAATAATTGTTAAAATTTAGTACATGTAACAAGTACTTCAAAAAAACAAATAACATTTGAACCATCTAACCCAAAAATAGTGTGCATAGAGAAAAACGACAGCAAGTAAAAAATTAAAGAGGTATATTCTATTACTGATAATAAAAACTCTATTAACAGACATGACATCTGCTTCGATATCTCCAAATGCTGGGCTACATAAAGAATTTGCATGTATTTTGCATGTTGTCATTAACACTCTTTTCTGCACTATTTATTATTATTGCTATGAATATGAGGCAACTTGCCTCAAAAGCACTAAGCTGCTGATTATTTTATAGTCTTATAATTTGTACTCATTATAGCTTCACTCTCCAATGCTTCACATGCTCCTAACTTTATTTTATTGTAAATATGATTGAAATGAGATCTAAATGCAGCTATCATTTTAATATTGGACCATATCAATCTATGATATTTACCATTTATACTTGAAAAGTGTTCTTGTAATATGAACTTCTCATATTCTGACTTATATCTATAATATAATCTATTACATCCTCTTGTTTTATCAAAAAATCTATCCATATTTTATACAGTTTTTATTCTTAAACAAAAATTTTTGATAATTAATAAATTTGCTGTAAAAAAATTCAATATTGGCAGATCATTTGCAGCACCAATAGTATTATTTCCAATAATATTTGGCCAAAGTCAACTAGTTGTACCAACATGTGTATTAAAATCTCTAAGACATAAATTGGATAATTTAATGATAATGCTGTTACAATGTTATCTAGTAAGAAATAAAACCTTTCTTTCTCTGAAATCTCTAAATTTAAAGTTGGAGCATAGGCTCTAAAAATATAAAAAGTAGTATTATTGTTTTCATTGAATTTTAACACCGTTAACTTTTCACTGATACAAGGATAAATCTCAAGAATCAAAAATACTAAATCAGACTTCATAGCAAATCTGCTTTTTAAAAAAATATTATAGTCATTCACCTGGGCTATTAAATTTTCTTATTCTGGGCAGCATGTTTTACTAAGAGCAGCTTTGTTAATCTTAAATCTTCACAGTTCCTTAGCCACCAGTGCAATTTCCATTCTGTTCTTGAAGAGTTTGTATCAAGTAAAGTTCACATATTCCATGTGTCTACATTAAAAAAATACATTTGTAATACTTCCCTTTAGTACTACAACTGATTCCTGTTTTATCAGTATCACTGATATAGTAACTAGATGAATATGTTTTCAATTGTGTTTCTAGATGACTATAAATTTATTATTGACAGTTCTAAAGCAAAATTATTTCTCTCTAATAGTTCACAATATCTCAAAAAAATGTTGTAGTTTGCTAGAACAAATTGTTTAGCTGAAGAGCAATTGATAGTAATTGATAGTTATCCAGCAAGTTTGTTGCTAACATATTTATCTAGTTATTACATGAAAATATTCCACTCGTGCTTTTGTCTACATCATAATTAATCTATAAAAAAGTGTATAGCTTTATTTCTTGGGAGTTCATAGGAAGTTCAAGAGCCAGACCAGTGAATGTCAGAATTGATCCTGAGACCTCCCAATCCAAATATATACACTCTACCTATTGTTCCAAAAACTCACTAGCATTACTAAATACATTTAAATGTAAGTTGAAAACATCTATATTTATTTATTAAACATTTTTATATGCTACTTATATATATGGCATATTGTCCAATTTCATCTATATTTGTTTCATAGTACTAATGTACCAACTTTTCAGCTCAGTTAAATGAGCCATCAATAGGGTCATGAATGTTATTATAATATCATTGTAGAAACATTATTCAATTAATAGAAAAGCAAGCATAGAGAATTTAAAAATATATAAAGTTGGGAGGGGGGGGAACCAGACAAAATGTTGGTACAATAGTACTATAAATTAAAGAATATACAGATGAATCTGCATAATATGTCATACATATATGAAAAAAAGCATAACTTCTTTACACTCTGAAACTATAAATGTATATGTATACTCCTTTAAATATGGTGGAATAATGGTGAATTTTAAATGCAAACATATATAATAGCAGCAATAATTGTTTGAACTTAAGCTTAAATAAACAAAGATAAAGATGAGATTTTATATTATAAACTTTGCAAATAATAAATATAATTCAAATAATGATAAATTTTGTAATAAAACAATGTTCAAGTATATATAAATGAAACAAAACAAAAGAAATATATATATAAATTTATGTTGTTGTTTTTTTTTTATACGTCAAATGCGTTGACCGGTAAGCGAACTCGGGCCAGCTGCTTGAAAGGCAGCTATGCTAACCACTAGGCCACCAATGAAGATCTAACATGTTTGTTTGTTTTTTATTTAATGGCATTTTTATCCTGTATTGTTTTATGCACTGATAATAATTGCAATAGTTCAATAATTAAATATCCGTGATTCAAAATTCAATTTGTCACTTTTGGTGCTAAAATATCACATGACTTTTTTAAAAAATGAATTATTTAATTATTTTAATACTACTTATGCAAAATGTTACTGCAAAACTAATTATATTTTTTATCTAAGTTATAAAGATCATGAGAGTATAGCATTGATTATCATTTTTTTCTTTATTCTTGACTAAATCAATTATAAAAATGTCATGTTTATTGAAGCATTCAAAATATTTCCCCAATATGGAATTATTTTTTTAAAAGTTTAAAATATCTCTTTTACAGAGAATATTTTACTGATTGAAGTATTGAAATATTATTTTTCCTTTCATATGCGCATTATATAACGGTGCATTTTAAATATTTCCTGCGAGCAATGTATTCTTTTATTCATTAAAGAGTTGCACTTTTTTATTCCAAGTTGATTTTTGATATGTTTATATAGGATTTTTCATTCCTGCTGTGCATTTACATTTCAGCTACTTTATTACAATTAAATAAAAATCTTTCCACAATCAATAGATTTATGTTTACAGTTTTTTCGCTCAGAATTCATCACTACAGTTTAGTATATTATTGTCTTTAATACATTGCATTTACTAACTAAAGAATCGATTTTCCTCATTTAAATCCCATATTTTTTCTCTATTACAAAAACTCAGTATTTTTTTTAAAAAATACTTCTTCAGATTTCTATACTATTATATTGCGTTCATGCATTGCTTAACAAACATAATACCATTTTTCTATATATTATGTGTAAATTAGTAAAATAGCAGGTTATCCCACTCTAATATTATAACTACCTTCCGAAAACAATACATAAAAAATTCATCTTGATCAATTCAGTAGAAATATTGTTCTCAGTTATCGAATTTTATATTAGATCATTTAACAGAATATGGAGAAATCTTCATTGAGAGTAACAAAAAAATATCAAAAGCATTATTGAAAACAAAATATTTGTGGGTAAGGGATATCATTGATGTCATTGAAAACTTAAAATAACAAAAATGGAGCTGGACTAAACATCTATAAAATATTTTATAATATGTTATCAGTTAAAGTCTTAAACTGGACATCAATGATATTGTAAATAACCTAGAAAGAGACCATAAGTGAGATAAGAAATCCTATTGTTGGATGTGAAGAAGATAATCTATGGATTGGAGAAATGGGATTAAATGAGTTTTTCTTTAACTGGCAGTAGATTGATGATGATGATGATGATGATGATGATCTAAAATATATATGCAGCATTTTTATTTAGCTTTTTTTTTAAAAAAAAATGTTTATATTTTTATTAACTCCAATCACTTTTATTATTAATAACAATTATATTTATATACTGATTTAGGAAATATCCAGTATATCTTTTTATTGTTAGTTTTGTTATACTTTTCCGTTGATTAATAATTAAGTTCGTATTTGTTTTTTTTTTATATTATTGTGTTTATATAATAATATTTAGTTTTTATTATTATTTTTAAAAATAAAATATCAATTAAAAATTAATTTTAGCTAAATAATTATAAAGTAATTAAATTGTTAATAAAAATATATATACTATAGTTTAAATTATGTCTATAAATAAAAGTTTCTATAAAATATTTTTTTAGTTCCAATCAATTAAATTAATTTCTTCTGCATACAAATATATAGAATAAATAAGATTTAATAAACTTTATTCAATTTTATTACAAAAAAAATATTAAATAGCAATATAGTTTATAGTTTTAAGATTTAATTTGAATGATTAAAAAAATATTTTTTAAATGCAACTAATTTAACATAGACATATGATATGAATTTGGTCTACTATTTTAAGTTTAAATCCAAAATAGATAATACTTGAAAAAATATAATTGTTTTGCTTTGTTTTCAGGTGGACGGAAAATCATTATCATATTATCTACTCTCCAAAATTAGTTGGTAAAGATATTCTTACAAAAAGAATAAAACGATAATAAAAAATCTGTACAATTATGAATTTTTATACCTCTTACAGATAAGTTTATTCCTCTTTATTGTTCTTTAGAATGCAATTAGAGATGTAATTGTTCTGCAGTTTGCTATGGTTGTTTTACATTTAAGTATGTGTAATAACAGCACATCTGACCATGCCTATGATATTAATATATTTAGTCAAATAGGCTCATAGTCAACCTAACTAGGTATTTATTTTTTCTTAGTAAACACAAATTATTTATTCCTAGTAAAATATAAAACAAGATTGAAAATTACTTTTTTTCTCCCTACCTAACAATTGACAAGTCTGATATATAATACTTTCTTCACTTTTATTTTTAACTATAGAAGTAAACTTAATAAATAATAGAACTATTCATTAAAGTTTATAATATAGCAAAAAAAATGAGTCTATATTTGTATATTGTTAAAGTTTAAAATGTTATCTTGACAACAGTTTAAGATTGTTGATTGTTATTGTATTGGGATTGTCTAAGTGTTGATTGTTTATATATATATATATATATATATATATATATATATATATATATATATATATATATATATATATATATAGTACTGGCCAAAACATATTTATCCATCTAACATAAGCTGGAACTCACAAAATGTACTTCAAACCTAGTCATGCCTGAGATTTAGATCAGGGACCTGCCTGAATTCGAACCCAAATCTCTAAGCCCCAGATCAAACATATTAATGGATAACATAACAATGATGGCACATGAGAATTAATTTTAAATATGGCCAACTAACAAAGCTGAGCAAAACAATGAGACATTTATTAACTATGACTAAACTAATATATATATATATATATATATATATATATATATCAGTATGGCTGTACATTTGGAAATGGAGAAAAGAGGAATTCGAACTACTCAAATAAGTTACACAATAAAATATAGTTTAATATAATGAAAAATTGTTTACATACATTATGACTTAATTGTATACATTAGTGTGTGCATGAATGAGCAAGTGGTAGATGATTACATAGTGTCATTCACACTATTATTTCTCATATGCTCTTTATTAGCTAAATGACATATTATAAATAAACAAACATCTTTGGTGTGTCCAATATTAAGATGCCAATCAGTTATTAGAAAGAAGTTACATAAAATTGCTATTAATGCTTTGGGTTATGGTTCTGAAACATGATGACTAACATATGATTTAGGGGAGCATTCTGAAATTCACTACAGATATAAATACAAACTATTTTTCTGCCATTACAGTTGTGAAAATCCATAAAATACATTTGACAATATATTGAAAATTATTTTCATTAACATTTACGAGAAGAATGCTTTATTTTTCACCAAGGCATATAGATACTCTTAAATACAGAAATAAGTTACGATGGTGGGACTGTATAAGACTGAAATAAATTTAATTAATAAATAGAAGTAGTTGGCATTTATATATATTTTAAATAGAGCCCAATTTTAATATTAGAGCATTAAAACTGGGTCATGAAGCAAAATAAATAAATATACAAAGAAGTTTGTGGTGCTGACATTATAACTAAGAAATAACCGGAAAAGTCATGCTTCTGGATGAAAGACAAAGTGGATGGGCATAGTATGTGGCAGACTTAGGGATCACTGCCAGAGTCCTTTTTATATGAAGAAATGGATGGCATAGCATGTGCCAGACTTAGGGATCACTGCCAGTATCCCCTTTGTATAAAGAAAATATGCATAGCATGTGCCAGACTTAGGGATCACTGCCAGAGGCATTTTTATATGAAGGCATGAAAAAAATCTATGGGTTCAAACTTGTCGCAACCCCCAGATTAAGAACTAGAAGCACGTAATATATCTATATACGAAGATAGGCTAAATGTCAGTAATGCAGTAATAATACATGTCACTAACGACATTAAATAAATTTTACTGCTTTAAAATAAATGACCCTTGTTTGAGTACTATAATTTAGACAAATAATACACTATGCAGTTATAATATAGAGAGAGATTTACATTTCATTTACTTAAAATATACTTGAAGAATTTATTTAGCAAAAGTAACATTAAGATTTACCCCCTTCCCTCTCTGTCATTTAAAATAAATCAATCCCACCTTCATTGATTTTATAATAAATGAAATATATAATTACTTTATTTGATATTTTAAGAGTATGCAAAAATAAGGAGATTGGAAGTTATAAAAAATAACTATTGGGTCACTCTTTCAGAATTTAAAAAAAAACATTTAAAAAGATTTCAAAGCATTAATTAGCTTGAGTTCTGGATCCACCCGGGTAGAAAATCCAGAGTTAAACAATTATATTTTATACTAAAAGATAAATAAAATGTTGACTCGTAAAAACAATCTGGCGAGTGTATTAATTAATAATGCATTGTTTTAAATGGATGTTAAAAACCTTTATTCATGAAGGTTTACTTAAAAGAAAGAAAAGATTTTGGAAATTTGACTCATCAGATTGTCTTAAGATTGGCATATTAATAACTAAAATAGACATATAAAATCATGTAATAAATAACTGTAAATAAATGATTGACTGCACCAAAGTTAAAGAAAGTTGGAGCATATGAGAGAAAATTAGATTTATAAAATCATTTAAAAGCAAAAATCATTTAAGAGCAAATTACATTTACATATTAATTTAAAAGATAGAAAATTGAACAATACATTAGAAATCTTGATAGCAGGATTTGAGATTAGTGAGGCTAGATTCATTTTAAAATAGTAGAATAAAAGTTACCTTGTGCAAATTTAATAAGTCTATTTTCAAAGTATGGCTCATGCATGGCAAATTGAGTATCAAAATGAATTCTTCTTGGTGACAGCAAGCTTCTACTTAGCATACTAAAGTTTTAGGTCAGGCTTTTACTTTATTTTATGGGAGCATGATATTATGGCAGTGGCAGATGATAACCCAAGGGGCCGAAAAGGGTGGTGGATTTATTACTACATCATTTTAAGTTTCAAGCGACATGTAATATGTTTACAATAAGTTCTCTCAATAGAAGCTAATCTTCTTTGTCTCTCAAAATTCAGCCATTTTATACTTTTTCTTTATCGGTTGTTGTTGAAGATGCAACAGTAAGATAATGTCCAAAAATAAATTCAAATCTATTTCCAGATTAGAAATTGATTTGACAAAATGTTTAAAACATAAGTCTCTCTAAACTTAATCCAACTTTAAGTAAAAACTTTAATGAAAAATACCTCCCCCAGATTAAAACAATAGTGCTTCCAACCCTTTAATTATTTTTAGACAATTACTGCAGCATCTTCCATATTGGATTTTACAAAATATACAGTTTAAAAGAAAAAAAACAAGCAATTTAAAAAGAAAAAGTTTAAAAAAATGACGTATAATAAAATATTTAAAACATCAATATTTTGTTAGTAGTTTTTCTTATATATATATATATATATATTTGAGCCGCACCTATGTATTTTAATAAAAAGAATTAATAATCATAAAATTAATAATAATAAAAATGTTAATTTAAAAGTTTAAATTTTATAATTTAGGTGCACATCTCAAATGTATACATAATATATATATATATACATGACAAAAGGAGCGGGATGGGATATAGGGTTTAAACACAGGTTAGTAGATGGAACTATGAAGCTCAATCTTAAGCTAGGATTGACTGCTTCAATATATATATATATATGTATATATTGTGATGGAAGGTCTATATATATATATATATATATATATATATATATTGTGACCTTCCAGATTGGCACCCAGAAGAAGTGTGGGAAGTTCACATTGTTCCAACAGTGATCAGGGGTAGATAATAAGAAAAAAATGAATTGTAGTACAACTTAATGTTTTAAATTTGGTTTGAAAGTTATCAGGATCTTAATTATGGTGTACCAAGCATTAAAAGTCCTTTTTCTTTATGTATATCTAATAGTGGGAATGAGTATTGTTTGTCTATAAGGCCATAATAAATGTTTATTCATTAAGTTTCTAACCTACTGTTTATTGCCATTCCATGATCTAAGTTGTATGTGTGGGTGCATGTCCATTTGCATCATCTCTCACTTCACACCTCATTCATATTTTAGTCATCACTCAAAATATCCATTTTTAATAGCATTATTTATTTACCATAGAAATTGTTAATAATCTCGGCCATTAATTGACTTCTGGATTAATGGAAAAACAGATAAACACACACACATCATCATCAGTTGGTATGATTTTTTTTATTATTTATTGTATAAAATCTTTCAGTTAAAGATGTAAAAGTTATTTTCTAAAATGGAAGGTTAAACATTCAGAGGTACACCAGTTTCTATTTTTTTATCAACTAACAATTTGAACTTATTTTATTCATAATGCATAGATATAATTTAGAAAAATCACCATTGCCATATTATTATAATGTATTTTTAATAAATAGTTTGACATTGGAATTATGTAAAGTATTAATAAGAAGAAGAATTGGAAATTTTATGCTGGACTATGGAATAGGATATTTGAATGGCTCTTATTTAATAAATTCCCTATTTTATTGTATAAGAAAAAAGGCTGAGACAGAAAAAATATTCATTATAGTATTCTACATTAGTATAGTAATTATGTACATTAAATTACCTAACCATTCATACTCATGTAGAAGTGAAAGAATGTGTGACAATAATACGTGATAATTATTTACCAGAAGGATATAAACGTGGATGATTAAGTAACCTTGATTTTGATCATCATTAAAAATGTATTAAATGTTGAAATTTAGACAAAATAAAGTTTTTACAAAAATAATAAATGGATCCAAATATTTGCAAAATTTGCTTTAATTTTTGTTAGTGCAGGTTTCTATATTAAATGTTGCACAAGATAGTGTCATATTATATAATTCTTTTATCTTTTTCAATCATTAATTAGAAGTGATTAAAATGAAAAGTTTGACATCTAGTAAAATATTTTATATCAAGTACTGTACAAATTTATTAATTTGAGTAAGTAAATTAAATGAAGAAGGGGTCAACTGTTTAAAAAAATTTTATTAAAGGAGTCTGCATCCGAAAAAAGTTGGAGGACCTTTGGCCTAAGGCATCTTATAAGAGTAGATCTCAAAACAAATTTGTGCTCAGTTAAGTCAATTTTATTAACATGTTAAAGTGTAAAAATTTACAAAACCCTAGTATGACACGTTTCAAATAATATGTATATACTTTTTATAATTCAACT
This sequence comes from Epiperipatus broadwayi, assembly GCA_028023455.1. NCBI lineage: Eukaryota > Metazoa > Onychophora > Udeonychophora > Euonychophora > Peripatidae > Epiperipatus > Epiperipatus broadwayi. The sequence continues at coordinate 63,762 of JAQFVV010001390.1, read as the reverse complement.
TTGATGAAGCAACTTCATTATTTTTTTAAGATAAAGTTAATATCGTTTATAGCTTTTTTAATAATTATTCATATTAAGTACACCTTGAATAAAACACAATAATCGGTCACTCTTAATATCTGGAAAGAATTAAAATGAAAAAGTTTTAATTAGTTTTCAAATACTGACGAATTATTTTTAAAGATAAATGATAATTTGGAGAAAAAAATCAAAAATCATATTTTATTATTGCGACAAATGGGTCATAACAAAATGTTTATGAAAAAATATTTTGTAATCTTTTAAATATATCTATAACATTAGTTTTGCTCTTAATATTTTATATTTTGATGTCGGAATCCATTTTATGTGTTAATTTTTAACAAATTGAAATTAAATTGTTTCAACATTAATTCTTTTCTATAAAATAGAATATATTTATTTATAACAATTTGATTTACAAGTATCAACTTTTTTTCATTCACCAACTTGACCCTAACCATTTTAGATAAATCCAATATGGTTTATTAGTAATCGCTATATTAAATTAGAAATTACCTCTAGCTCAAATATAAATTTTAAAACTCAGGTAGAAAATAATATAACTTTTTTTTAAAATTATATATATATATATATTGAATTAAATATTTTTTCATGTTTCTTATTCTAATAAAAAACAAAAGTAAGGAGATTTTATTCTTCTAAATAAAGATAATCCTTGCCTTTGATGTTGCCAGGAAGCTATCATTTATTACTAGTTGATAATGTGGAATAACTAAATTTCAATTCGTTTTCTCTAAGTTTAATATACTTTAAAATATACTTAAAGCCTCCACTACATCCCACATTCATAAAACATATAAATAAAGATGTCTTAAAAAATAAACTACTTCTACGATACACATTTTATACTAGGTAAAGAAAATTTATCCTTTGTAAATCAATCAATAAATGATGACATAATTAAAAAATTGAATTCTGGGGCAATTGGTGTAACTTTTTTCAGATATCTTTTAAGAATATGGAAAGAGGGGGTGTTTGAAGTATAACTTTAAAAATATATTTATTTAATGATAATTGCAAGATATATGATAATATTTTTCCATAAGGAGATCATTCAAATTGTGTCTTAAGATTGTTATAAATAAAATTATAAAAAAAACCTGCTACTATAAAAGTCTATCCAAAAATTCATTAAAAATAGTCTCTAACTACTTCAAAAAACAATCACATCTGAATACATTACTAGGCAAATTGCTAGAAAATTTTCTTTTTACTTTTAACAGTATTTATTGTAAATAAGTCAAGCATCGACAGCTGAAAAGACTAAAAATTTACATTATCAGCAATCATCATTTACAAATCAACCAAGCTAGCTTACTATTTTAAAAATGTAAATTAATTATGAATAATTTTAATTACTTGTAAATAATTTGTACTATTGATTGAATATGTAAATTTTAGGAATATAAATACTTCTTTGAACAATCATATCCATAAATGTTACTAGGAAAGTGCTTTTTCTGTGAAGTATTTATATTCCTAAATGTTTACATATTTAATCAGCAGAAAATTTATTTATGTGCGATTAAAATTATTAGTAAAAATATATCCTTTATGAACAGAATTGACATATATTGGGAAGATATATTAAAATGATTAGACAATAACCCGTTTGTAAATAAATTAAAACATTCATTAATAATGATTGCATAAAAATGTAGGATTAGCAAAACTTCATGTTGATAGTTTATATACAAATATTAATAAAGAATATACAACAAATTTAACTTTAGAATATAAAAACAGGTATTAAATTAAAAAATTACTCAAAATATGTTGTAGTAATGTTACTTTTAAATAAAAAGAAAAATATTACAAACAAAATTACAGGTCTAAGCATGGAGAACACTTTAAGTGGATGTCTAGCAATTATTTACTTAAATAATTTTTAATATATACAGTTTATAACTACAAAATATAAATCTTTGTTTTATAAAAGCTATATAATATACAAAATTAACAAAGTGTATGACACACTTGAATGTGAAGCTATCAAGATACACAGAAATTATTACACGCTAAGCGCTTTCGAGGCCTTTTGCCTCGTATTCATAGCAGTACTGTGAGCTGCAGAATGAAGAACTAGGGCAAGGAAACAAAACATTATGCAAAGCATATGCAAATGAACTAGATAGTCCAATGTTTGGAGATGTCAAAGCAGATATCTCATCTATTAACGGAGTAAATGATTATTTTATAATATTAATGAAAATAAAAATAAATGTAAATTATTTCTTAATGAAATAAGTCAAAAGGTAGAAAGCAAAATTCAAAATGAAAATAGAAGAAAATAATTATATCAACTTAGTACATATAATTAACCTATTCATTCAGTATACTGAATGTTTACTATAGTAAATAGAGGGAATTGAACTTATGATTTTCAGACTACATTCATCTTCTCCATCTTGAATAACCAATACACATCACCACACACATGTGAAAAAGGTAAATGATCACCAGTATACATATTTTTTGTAGAACCAGCACTCATCACTTGGGCCAGATGATAATCTCTTACACTGATATACAATCACCATTCAACTTATATTAATATTGCAATTCTTTAAACTTTAATGGAAAGGCTTCAATCTTTTCACTCTTCCAACAATTCATCCATAATGATCCAATAATATGAAGGGTTAGATTGATGTAGCATCAATGTGGGTGTGCCTACAATATCAAATTCACCAAGGGTCTTGAAAATTATATCACTGATTTTTCAATGAAATGTACAGTAGAATTGTTGAAAATGTGACAATATTGAAGCCTGTCCATTAAAGTTTAAGGAATTGTCATCTTAATATAAGCCAAGCACTTATTGTATATATTATGCCGGTAAGAATGTATATGCTGGTTTAACCTGGTTCAAAATCTAGATGACAGTATCTTGAGACCAATCATACATGATATATAAAAATCAAGAATACCATAGTCTCTGCTGTATTCATCTATTTTTCGAGTCTAACAACGAATCAACAACATATCTGAGACACACATAAATTATTTTCTCCACCTGTCCCACTAGCATCAGGGGAGAAACAATTGACTAGAACTACCTCATGTGTCTAAAGTTAATGTAATGTGCCAATAGATCAAAATATGAATAAAATACTTGTGCTATGCTTGGATCATCGGAAATTAACCTAATATATTAATCAAATGTATCATGTTGAAAAAAAAACAACAAAAAAGGACTAATGCTTGTACTTTAAAGAAAGACATACTTTAATAAATGATATAAAAATTGAGGCTTTAATCTCTGCTATTCCCCAGATAACACCTAATTAAATTATTAACTATAAATGAGACAATCTAAAAATTAAATATGATTTTGCAGTATGAATATTGATTTTCCAATTCAAATTATTTTAATAGCAAGTAAATTTAATACTATCATTTGAATGAGCAAGCCTGAATGAATTTTGACATACATTTAATATTTCTCATACTCCAGTTCTCAGGAAATTTGTCAGTTTTCAGTGGTGCACGATATAATAAATCATATTGTAAATTTCTGACAAAGGTATTTTTCCCATCCCATTTTTAATAGAACGTTAAAAAATTGATTTGTTGTCAAATACAAAAATTAAATAATTGTGGATGCAGCTCTATACATTAGAATATTATTAATGGATGAAGCTAAAAACTAGCCCATATGCTATAAGTTTATTGGATGTTGAACACAAAATCCCAAAAAAGATGGGAAATAATTATGTGTACTCGCATAAAGACAAATTTCAAATGAAGGCATGAAATATCAACCAGCCAAGCTTAGCTAGTTAAGCATCTACATCAAATCCCTCATTTTCTGGGAAAAGCAAGAAAACATTTAATTAAAAGGGCAACCGTGATAATTCTTTTCTTACTAAGTGAATCTGCAAGTAAGTACAAGAACAGAGCAACTAAATTTGCACCCAACAACAAATCACGACAAGCCAATCTTCCAACACAATATATCTAAAAAAACAAATTTTCCCAAGCTAATAATAGAATACCCAAATACATGCAACACTAAAAGAATTTTCCTTAATTCCAAACTCCACCGTAACACATCATTATAATTAAAATGTTTAAATTCACCCTATTTACTAAGCATTAGTTCATCTCGATAAAGCAAGGGTTAAATAAAATATTTTACAAAGCATTTAATTTGTGTTGTGCATATGATTTAAAATGTTTGATGATTTTTTTAATAAATAACAATTAATCCTTAAGCAGACAAAATAAAAAAATATGCTTTAATGGGGAGATTGAATTGGCAAAAAAAAAAAAAAAAATAGGAAACTAACATCAAGACACAAATAGTAATCTATAAATTGGAAATATATTTCAGAATAAATAATCATACTGCATAAATAAACTAAAATAAATATATCATGCTTATTTGATTTTAGAAAATGAGGAATAGTGAAGGAGAGCATTTAATTATAAAGGATGATCAATTTAAATGATATAACATTAGATTTAAATAATTACATAATATAAAGTTAATGTGTTAACTGTGAATAACAAAAAAAAAAGGTATAGATTTGAAAATAAAAAAAGTAAAAGTTTGTGAGGAGTTATGATGAAATGTTACCAGCACAGGATTTTAGTCTTTGTCCAATTCCCATGACAGCCTGACTTGACTGTCAATCATAAATTTATTTGTCTGGACAATGTGCTTATTATTTGAAGCATTGGTATGTAATGCATACAGACAGTTCACAGTTTAGTTCTATTTATTTAATTGACACTCTTACGGCATTGGATGGATCAAGGTCCCGATGGCAGGCAAAGCTGATGGAACTAGCCACCATACATGGTCATGTCTGCAAGGTTAAAATATTTTTTGGTATTTCACATAATTCAAATCAAATTAAGAATTCTGAGCAAGAATCTCCACAAGAATCTAGGAATCAATCTCAATAAAAGTTCTAAGCAAACATATACCTATCTAGCCAACTCTTTACCTATTGTTTTTCATACGATTCCATATCTTGATAATCCCCCACACTCAAAACAAATTTTTTTTTTTACTAAAAATAAACTTTAAGATTTTACTATCTAACTGTGATTTAAGTTCATATTTTTTTTATTAAAGAGACCATATTTAATTGTCCCAAGTGAAACTCTAATTTATAATGTAATTAATTTAGGAATGTTGGCAGGCTTATCTCAAAATAAATCATAGGACATATATTTTTAAATAGAATAAGACAAAAATATGTTATATTTCTTTTTCTTGTAACAAAATAATTTTTAGTTTCAACAGAATCTTGCATTAATTATACATATATGCTTAGAATAGATATATACTTCTTTAATAAATTATGAAAAAAAAAGTTTTATGAACAATTTATATTTTGATTAGATTTACTTTTAATGAATCATTTCAACCTGAATAGCTAATTTCCAGGATCGATAAATAGACAAAAAAAAAAACACTTTATATTTCTATTTAATGCAAAACTCTGTTGATACTCTAATATAAGCCTAAACCAGGTTTGAAATACCAGTTGATTTATATAAGGCTGTGAAGCATGGATCTGACTTCTGGATCCATTGCTTCAATATGTGTGAGAGATTATAATCAGGCTCAACTGATGAGTGTTGGTTTTGCATTATATATATATATATATAATGCAAAAAGATCGGAATATAAAAACATATATATATATATATACATATATATATATATATATATATATATTGTGGATCATTTATCCTTTTCATATGTATGTGGTCATGTGTATCGATTGTATGAGATGGAGTGAAGGATGAATATAAACTGAAAATCCTAACTTTAAATCATTTATTTAATGGATATAAATATTTCATAAAAATATATTTAACAATAAATTAAATATTGAAACTTGTGTTTATAGAAAAGGTAATCTATGAAAGTTTAATAAATTGGACATCAGACACTAATAGTATCCATAAAAAATATAGTAAAAAAAAAATATAATAAACAGAGCTATAACTTTATGTTCCAACAATAAATTATTAAAAACTAAAATAAATATCTTTAAGAAAATATAATAATTCATTTTCCTCAATGTATTATAAAATAAATACACAAATAATATATATATATACTTTTTTAAAATTTCAATAAAGATACAGATGAAGAAAATATGGGTGGTATACATAAAATTAAATCCAAAACTTCTATAAAAGCAAAAGATTAACTATGTGAGAAATCCCCAAAATAAATATATACACTAGGTTGCAACAATATTTGTATGGCAAAAAAAAATGAATAATTTATAACATAGGATTAAAAAAAATTACAGTAAGACAGTAAAAATATCTGAATTTATTAAAAATTACAAAAAAAAAGCTATCAAATTCTTGTCTAAATATTGATAGAAATAAAGATTTATTTAAATAAAATATATGTAATAGATTTATTCACAATAGATATACAAAACTTAATAATAGTACTAAATATTATTAAAAGATGGCAGTGCTTCAAAAATATTAAAATAGATTTTAATAAAAGATTTCAATATAGCAAATATTCAAAATTTTAACTACAAGAAAGAAAAAAAACTAACATGGTTAAGTAATAAATTTTATAATTTGTAATTGAAAATATGAGAGGAAATAAACATTTAATGCCAAATGTAATAAATTAATTATATTAATAATAAGAATACTTGTAGAAATTTTGATAAATAACTGTTTTTGATGTTCTCATTATTTTAATATGTTTATTTAATTATATGATGTATGTGCAATGTCCCTGAAGATGATCTGCATGTAAGGAATCGAAACATAGAATAAAGTTATATAAATTACACAATTTTAATGTATAATTTAAAAGTGTTATTAAGATAAGGTCACTGATATACATCAGATTGAAGAATACTTGTAATGTCATCTCTTTCAAAATAAATTTTATAATTACATTACCAATGTCTTTAATTGATTTATGGAAGATATTAGATCTAACAATGGGATTAGTAAATATAAAGATTTCTTAAATTGAATATAAATGTTTATTTAACTGAAGTGATTTGAATTTAATTATACTTACATATTTATTATATTAAATTATTAAAACAGGCAAAACTCTCCATACAGTAGTGTCACTCAGTACATCTGATGCTTAGAGGTTTAGATTAAATTATACATTATATGCTTGGAGATAGACTTTTATTAACCCTTAAACCCCTAATTTTCCCTTGGTTGTTTCAAAAAAAAATCAAATCTTTTTATTTGCCCACTCCCAAACTGAAAACAAACCCTATTGTTAAAACAAATTCCCCCATAATATTAAATTCCACTCTAATACGTTTATAAAAAAGTATATAATTTATTTTTCAGGTTAATAAAAAAAAAAAAAGTTCTTTCAAAAATTAATTTTTATTTTTTTTTTTTTATATTATCTCTAAACAAAAAAAAAAATAAAAAAAAAAAAAAAACAAACAATATTTCGATATATGAAATATATTAACTTTATCTTCTCCATATCTTCTTTCTTTAACCATATATTTTATATATTATTATTTTTTTTTTTTTTTTTTCTTTTTTATCATAATTTTAATTTTAATTTATAAATATATATAAAAATTTTTAATAAAATTGAAATTAAAAACATCCCCTCTTTCTTTTTTTTTTTTTTTTTATCTTTTTTTTTTTTTTTTTCTTTCCCTCCCAATCTCCTTTCGGTTGGGGGTTTGGGAAGAAAAAAAAAAAAAAACACCTCATTTTTTTTTGTTTTTATGTAGTTTTTATTTTTTTTTTTTTTTTTATATTTTAAAATAACAAATCAAACTCTAAAAAAAATAAAAAATAAATTAAATATTTTTTAAAAAAAAAAAAAATAAAAAGGGTTTGGGGGGGGGGGGGGGGGGGGGGTGGGGGGAGAGCGTGGGAAAAGGGTTAATACAAACATAAAAAATTAAAATAAATAATGTGGGTTAAAATCATCTTACTAATATTAAAATATCAAATTAGCAATTATTTTATTAAAAAATGTAAACAAATCTTTTATAAGCTCCATGAAGAGCATAGAAAACAATGAAAAAGAAGATAATACTTTACAGTCTCAGCAATAGTAAGAATTTGGACAGTTTTTCATTCATTTTACTCTGTGATTAATAAGAGTGAAATATTTACTTTATCAGCTAATAATGGAAGATTACCTTGTTTGATTATTGCTAACTATCTGGAAAAACTGTCACAGATATTAAAAAAGTTTAATGGTACTTAATCTGAATTTAATTCCAAATTATGAATTCCAACTGTCCGTGCCGAAATTGACCTTCTCACTCTCTCTCTCTCGCTCTCTCTCACTCTCTCGCTTGCTCTCTCTCGCTCTCTCTCTCTCTGTTTGTAGATGAGTTGGAAGTACCAAAAACTTGAAATTCATGCAGCAAGGTAAATGTGATATCTTTGTTCCAAAGGCCATTTACATTGTTTATTTACAAATATATACAAGTGTATAATGTAACAGTTTATTACTACAACCTACAAATAAAAAAGTTCTGACAAGAATTTAATTAATATTTTCAAAATAAGCTTATTTTGGTTTTATTATATATATATTTTGATATTAAATACCAAATTATTTTTCAATATGTGTGTTTGTTTTTTTTTTTTAAAGTTAAAAAACGAAAATGTTGACATGAAAAAAGAAACTACTTCAAAGTAATACCACTGAAATGATTTCTTTTGGTACAAAAAGTAAAAAAATCTTATCTAAAAAAAAAGCACAAATCACTTTCATGTTTTTATTTTAAATATTTCTTTGAACAAATTCAGAAATATTTTGGAAATAAATTTCTTTTTTTTTATTTATACGTTTATAAATTTATATTGATAAACAGCTTCTAAGAAGCTTTCGTATCAACAAGAGTAGAAGTGAACAAATAAATATATTTTCCATAAATAAAATAGATAACACTTTAAAATAAAAACTGAATATGAGTATGACGACAATATTTTCTTCCGTGAATAAAAAAATACAACAACTTTTGTTTAAATTTTTATCTTTTACTGCATAGATAAGCTATTGACTATCCTAAAAATAAAAAATTTAAATTAAATCATCAAACAACTCGTTATTTAAATTAAAATTCAATAAAACACGTAAAATGTTATTACATCTTTTGAAATAAAAAATAAAGCCACTGAAAATTTTCAATACCATCCAGAACTATGGATTGTATTATATGTATGTAATCTGTCTTGACAAAAGTTTAATATTTCCAAGAAAAATTTTTATTTTATTTTTGCTTTTATTATATATATATATATATGATATTGTAGATTATGGTGTAAGTAAATTTCGATTTTTTTAAAAAAAATAATGACAATAATAAATGTAATAATAACAGATGCATAAACTTTCCTTAAACGAAGAATGATATATCTATATGCGCTGAAACGCAGTTAAAGATGAAGCTAAAATGAGAATTATAATATTAAGGGGATTTAGCAAGTTGGAAGAATTTCTACATTCTCATAATCATAGCCAAAGAGTTATCTAGGGAAAAAGTTGGAATATATAAGCATCAAATATTCAAAAATATGCAAATTGTGAATTAAAAAGTCAATTTCTTAGAGAGTGGGGAGCATGATTCATTTTGGTTTATAGCGTGGATGTTATTAGCTATATGCCAGGTCTCCTTGATCTTAAATTTGATGTTGTGTCATTATATACCTGCAATAGTAACCGAGAAAGATTTTTTGTGGATTTTGTTCATGGCTGGAAGGTTGAATGGATAGATATGTTCTATGAGAAAATAAATAAAATTAAAGTATTTTATAATTATTCCAAAAGAAGAGAGAGAAATTATATTTGCTATAAAATAATAATTAAGGATGAAAACCAATAAGGTTGAAGCATTATCAGAACCTGAAGAAGATTTTGTTCAAATGCTGAGAGAATGGATGGAAAAGATGAATAATAAATTTGGTGATATGGATAATAAATTTGGAGGTATGAATAATAAATGTGATAAATTAAGAGAAGATATAAGTACAGATATGGATAATAAACTTAAAAATATAAGAGAAGATATAGTTAGAGATATGAGTAGAGAAAATAAAAAGCTAAAAGAAGATATGAATAATAAAGTTAGAGATATAAGTAGAGAAAATAAAGAACTAAGGGATGTAAATATAAAAATTAATTTATGTAAAATTGAAATGAATGCTATTAATGTGAGGTTTAATGAATTTAAATACAATTTGAATGCTCAGTTTAAAAAAAACTGATAAGTACAATCATAGTTTCAATAAATTGTGTGGTCAAATAGATAAGTCACAGGAATACTTAGAAGTAAGACTTAACATTTTGGATGTTGAAGTTAAAAGCTGTAATATTGAGTAACAAAATTTTGAAAAAAGATTTAACATGGAACAAACTTATAAGGATGTTCAAAAAGCATTGACATTAGAGATAAATGATCTTAGAAGGGAAGTAAAAGATATTCAGAAGTATATGAGGTAGAATGTGAAGAATAAAATTTAGAAAATTATAAAGTGTCAGAACAAGTGTCTTTAGAAGCAATAACGATGGTTGAAAGGTTTGAAAAGGTAGAAGGAAATTGTTCTGATGATTTACAAATGAAATACATAAATGATCAGAAAAGCTTAAATATGAAACTGTCAAAGATTAAGAAGTCACAACAAAATGAAAAAGTGAAGACCAGGGATTGTCATAGAACTATGGATGAAATGTGGTTGAAAAATAAATTTATGTTCCAAAGAATTGAAAATTTGGAAGATAAATTTAGGAACACTATAGATTATAAATGTGTAACACAAGGATATAAAGACATATATCATAGAGCAAAGGAAAGATTGAAATTAAGTATTGAATGAGTCATTGATATAAGAATGCAGGAAGTTAATATATATTATAGAAAACAAATTAAGCAATCATTCCAAGGAGAAGTTTACAGCAGGGGTGGGCATTTTGGCTTGGGGGCCGCATAGAGTGGCAGAGGGCTGCATTGGGGCCACATTGTGGAAGCGAAGGTTAGTGGAAGGCTGCACCTTTTTTCATGACACAATAAACACACTGCTTTATTCCCTGTATTACCAAAGAAATGTTGTCCATTCTTTATTAAACACATAACATTCATTACCAATTTTACATTTTTTCAGAGGGTTCATGGTTTGACTAAAGTTGGAAATGTATATGCTAATGCAAAGACAAAATTGAAATTAACCAAATCAACTGGAAAAGCACTGCACATTGTATCTACACTGTGCATGTGTAGTGATGTGGCCATCCTGGTGGAAAGTATGAGATGAATTTTCGATCATGTATGGGAAGGAAATCTCAGTTCAAGGCAGATTTTTCTGATTGTCTTGGAGGGCCACATAAAACCTCTTAGTGGGCCACATGTGGCCCTCAGGCTGCTATTTTCCCACCCCTGGTTTACAGTAATGCACTAAAAAGCAATGGGGATAAACCATCTGAAGAGCATATTAAAACTTTGTTTTAGGAGAAAACTTGTGGTAAGAATAACAATATAGTAGATGATAATGTGCATATTGACATTTCTTTTTTATTTTATTCAGAAATATGGCAAATCATTGAAAATTACATGGAGAGAGGGAAAAGTAAATTTCAATTTGTTAGATTTGGATGGTCTTATTTCCCCACAAACCCATGATTTGATTATGGAATTAATGAATTTGTGTATAAGAGCATTTTTTTAATTATGGACAATATAGCAAGACAAATAATAATTTTGGGATACAAGGAAGAACTGAAAAAAAAAATAGAATGAGAAATATTCATAATTAAAATACTTTCAAAATTCTAATTATATATTACAAAAGTAATATTTGCTATACCATATGAAATTAACTAGTGTCATGAATGGATGATTTGATATGTTAAAGATATAGGATGTAAGATTTTAGTACCTGTGCTAATTATAAATTGAAGTTATTTGTGTGATCAAGTCTTTTCTTTGATGAAATTAGCAGAACTACAGGTTATGTTGTGGCTCAAAACTTTATGTAAATTAAAATTGAAGGCCCAAGTTGACAGATGTCTAAACCTTATTACAGAGTAGCAGGTAGAAAAGTATTCCTGATGACCGGATGAATACTTAATTATGAGTTGTAAATTGAAAAAAAGAAAAAAATATTTAGCAAGTTTCCTGACTTGTGCTAAAAGATATTTAAGCACAAAGGTCCCTGATTAGTGACCATGTCATACACAACTTAGCTCCCAAGGCAGTTGCCACACCATTAAAAAATTAAAATTGGATTTGATTAATATTTAGTTAGTTTACTTTAGTATTAGAACTGATTTTTAATGTGGTATCTTTTCTGTTTTGGATCCCCAGCCACATAATAAAAGTTAGCTTTCATTTATTTAATTTATCTAATAAGGAAGAGTGATTTTAAAGGTGGTACATTCAATGTCCAAAGCATGACCTGAATAAAAATAATGTATTCAATACAGTTATATTATTAATTTGTTATGACTTTGATAAAATGTTTAAAGTTTTCACCCATGGTAGTTGTTAATGATGTAAACTACATGTATGTTCATGGAAAAAGGAAAAACAGAATATTATGAAGCTTTTTAGAAAAATTAAATATATAAATATATTTGTTTAATAATGCAAATATAGTAAATAATGAAAATACATGGCTATTAGAAAGTAACTAATGATGTTTGACTTGATGAATAGATTTTTCTCTTGTGAGATATTTAGTTTCCATGAAGGAAATACTACATATTTTATTGTCTGACTATAAATTTATTGTTATTATGGAAGTTACTGAAAAGATATAAAGATATAGAAGATTAATTGTAAATAGAATACAAGACTTTCACTATAAAAAAACTAGAGCTGTAGTTGTACTACATAGGTGGTACACTGTGAAAAAAAATTATGTATATGTACTAAGAAGGGAAAGATAATATTGTATTTTAAAGTTTATAAGCTGACTTATTAAATTGTATGTAAAAATGAGAAAGATGAAAAGAATAAAGATTAAAATAGTTTAATGTTTGAAAAAGATGACAATGAGGAAGAGAAAAAGAAAAGTTCTTTTTTTTTCTTTTCTGGGTGGGAGATATTGTAAGTACCTGGATTAGTGCTGTATGGCACAGTATTTAAAAAAAAATATAAAAGTTTGTTGATCTTGTTTAATTTTCATTCCATTTGATCTATGAATAATGGAGGTGTAAAAGTATTAATGTTAACTAGATAATCATAGCAACCTAATAATTTATAATAATAATTCTAGCATCAAATAATAAATAAATAGATTTTGGAAATAGTCAAGTGAATCATAGAATTTCTGTTATTACAATCACCATAGCAACTCTTATTATAAAATTAAATGTTTTTATGTTTCATATATGTATGTTTATAAAGTAGTTATGGAAAAATATTATTAAAAACATAAATAAAAATATTTACATTCATTAAAATGTATTAAAATTGTAATATGAATTCTTCATTTTGGTCAAAAATGAAAAATAATATTGAACTTGTAAAACAGGATTTTATTTTCACTGTATTCAATTATTTCAAAAGCATCATTTCACTTACTAATTGAAGGCAAACATTATTAAGGAATTATTTATATTATCAAGTGAGATTAGAGTGATTTTCAACAGTTGTCATATAAATAAAACCGAAAGGCTGCAACTTGAGTTCTTGTAATTTTGTCATTGCCTAGGATGGACACATTTATACTCATTTTAAAAATCTTTTTTAATTTTAAAATTTTTAAGTGATTAATTTCTAAAATCATGGGAAGATAAGTCCAACTATCTCTCCATTCAATTGGGGACAATTTGTTGATGAAATTCCTGAGGATACAACAAAATGTAAACAAAATAAAATTCAATACCGAGTGCACCAATAGCTCAAACAAGCTCTTAATTAATAAGTGCAGTATGAGAAAATTTTTAAAATCTCTATCCAGAACACTCCCATCTCCAGACCAACTGGTTTCGAGCTTATGGCTCATGTCAGTGGAAAGCTAGAATATTTGAATACTAGATCTAAAATATCAACTCAAAACCCAGCACTAATTTTATACATAGTATTTAAGTAGAAACTCTGAAATTTTTGGACATGAAAATGTCTTTAAATCCATCTATCTTACTTAAATAGCTATATGGGACTAAACTAAATTTAGATATACCAGATTTTAATAGCATCAGCACAGACAAAGCCTTAAAGGTAAAATTATAATAATCAAAAAAGCAAGTCATATATAACATGACATTTCAGAGTTTCTTCTTAAGTATTATGTATGAAATAAGTGTTGGGTTTTAAGTTGATATTTTAGATGTAGTGTCTGAATATTCTAGCTCTCCACTGACATAAACCATAAGCTCAAAACCAGTTGATCTGGAGATGAGAGTGTTCTGGATAGAGATTTTAAATATTTTCTCATACCACGCTTATTAATTAAGAGCTTGTTTGAGCTATTGGTAGCTCTCTGTATTGCATTTTTGCAAACATAAGCTTATAAAAGGAATGTCACATTATATATGACTTGCTTTTTTGATTATTACAAAACATAATCATCAAAATATGCAAGTCGGCTATAGAGAAAAAAAATATTCCATTGTCAAATCTAGCATTCCATCTATTTATTTGTGATGAATACAAACCAAATGGTGTATGTGTATATCATATTTCAGATCAATGAATTTTACAAGATCGATTGACTTAACTTATGTGTAATATCAAGCAATCTAACTTTCACTTTCTTAATTTAGAAAAAAAAAGTTAGCATTTATTATTTACTTGGATATCGCTGAATTTTGTCAAAAAATTTTTTTTTCTCTTTCTACACGATTACCAATGACTAAGGCAAATAAATCAAGTGATATGTGATTTTGCATTAACTAAGTACTCTTTGTTTAAAAGTTGGATACATTTATATGCTTAAAAAAAATTATCTCTATACATTAGGATCAGAAACAAGGAACCCAGGAGGTACGATGAACGAGTGGATAAAAATGAGAAATCAGTCTGTTCATTTGTGGTATGATTTGTATGTGTATACATTTTTTGTTTGAAAAAAAAAAGAAAAGAAGAATGTGTAGGTTTTGTTCATATTTCATTTTAAAGCATAGGGTTAAATTATATATATACGAGTTATTATAGGATTCATATATAAAAGGTCAGATAGATTCATTTTTGTTTCTGTTATTTAAACTTTTGCTGATGATACAGAATAATTTACGACGTTTCCAAGTCTTTATATTTGTTTTATGTTTAAGATTTTCCTTTGGGATATTTAGATAAAGAAAGATTTGAATGTAATGGGTTTCGTGTTAATCTAATTATTTAAGAATTACAGTAATAAATAGAGATCAATTTTATTTGACCACATTTCTCTTTAACATTGTATATTCTATTTAAAGTCTCAGGAAGATAATTAAAATTTTTCCTTCAGTTATATATAGTATTATTGTCATGCAGCACATTTTTGGAGTTTCATATACATATTTTATTATTATTTTTATTGATTGTATACAATAATAGACTATTAATTATTTATATATTAAAGAAATCTAGTACTGTATTTTTTTTTATTGCAAACATCGTTTATTTGTTCTGTTATATATTTATTATTATTACTGTTATAATTTTTTACTATAAATCAATAAATTTAGAGTTGATTTAAAATCTGGTGAATCTGTCTAATTATTTCTTTTGAATGTGCAAGGTAATTCGATCCAAGATCAAACCCATCTTGGTAAGTGAAATAGATTTAAATACATGTATATTTTCTTATATATTACCATTACTATTAAGTCCGGTTAGATTAGTTTACTTATCTAAGTCAATATTACTGGTAGAAATAATTTCATTTGTTCATGATTGATTATTAATGAACTTATTTCATAGATTACAAAAATCTTAATAGATTTTGTTCTGTCATTAATCAGAATGAGTTATCTTAATTACTTTTAAGCTTCTTTGAAGTGGAGATCATAATTTTTTGAATTATCTTTGGCTTGGATAACTGCCAATTATCATCATATATAGTTTAATTGTTATAAAATTAATTTTTATAATCGATTGTTTGAAGATTTAAGTAGATGAATAATATCAGTATTTTTAAGTCAGCAAATATCCAATAGAAACCTACAATATATTTTATATCTAATGTGATTGGGTACTGTAAATTGTAAAATTATCTGAATAGATTTATTGATAATAAATTCTTAAATAATGTTTCATTTTGAAACATAACTTAAGCAACAATTGCATATCAATATAATATAAAATATGAATGAAACATTGATATTATATTGAGTGTTTTATTAAATTAAGTATAAAACTGAGTAAAGGTTTATTTTATAAAAACATTATAAATATTATGGAGGTTTATAAAATGGTCTCAAAATAATATTATAATTATTTAGAAACTAGTTGATTTTTGCATGTCAACGTAAATTTATATCACTATAGGTGGTATTATATTGGTTAAGTATATCAGAACTTAGCTATTCATTGATTTGAATTTAGTTTCATTCAACTATGAATAAAAGAGATGTTTTGAACACAAACCATTGTTTAGGGCAATGATACATAATTTCACTGCTTATTTCAGCTTACTTTGGAACAGTGAATAAATATGTTGATGTCTGAGGTGATGATCTCATTTGCTTTATATTGTTTTAAGTATTATCTGAAAACATTAGGTTTTAATAAAGATTGTCATTAGTAATTTATTATAGTGTAAAGGGAAATCTAAATAATTATGTATTGGAAATATTATTGCCTAGTGTGATCAATAACTGAGCTTGATAATTTTATATAGATTCTAACAGAGTTACTATTTATTAATGCATGTTTGCTCTGTTATAAATGATATAAATCTTAAGGGCATTTCATCATGATCTTTTATTTTCATATAGTGTCAGTAATAGGTAGTTGTCTAAAAATATATATAAATTAATTTATTTTATTTTATGATGAGTTTTGACTGAACAATTGTAGAGAGGTAGTGAATTAGAAGATTCATCATTAAAGTTACCAAGCAGCTACACAATGTTAGCCAATGATGATCATGTATTTATAAGTGGCAATTATTACAAATTGTCAATTTAACTTTAGGGCTATTATAAAGTGGCATTCCACATTTAGGCTAGATTTATATTATAATCAATATTCCATTACAAAATGGAAACCAATGATTGGGTTATATTTTATTCAGATTATATTGCTCATTTTTCCAGCATCATTCATCATTTTTATCATGTTACAATATATATATATATATATATATATATATATATATATATATATATATATATATATATATATATATATATATATATATATATATATATATATATATATATATATATATATATATATATATATATACACACTCTGGAAATAAGTACTATAGTGTTTTTGTCTCTATATATATCAAGAGATTTCACACAAAAGTGTACACTTTTGAATACAGAAAGCATCTACAGTTACCTATTTTCATTAATTACTGTCTATTAACATTTGTCAGTGATTTTTATCATATGAAAATTCAAACGATATTTCCACATATTATAAAATTCAACATTTCCATCTGATAAAAACATTATAAATTTATATCATTTGACTGAACAGTGAAACAGTCTATTATTTATAAGGAATTGTGAAAGATTGCAAACATTTTTCCATACACTGTAAATAAATACCATAGTGCTTTAGTCTTTTTATATATCAAGAGATTGCATATAAAATAATATATTTTTGAATGCAGAAAGGGTCTACAGTTTTCTATTTTCATTAATTACTGTCTAGTTTTATCTTATGAAAATTCAATCAGATATTTTCACTTATATAAAATTCAAACATTTCCATGTGTTAAAAAATATATAAATTTATATATTTTAATATCCATATTGCAACAA
The DNA here is from genome assembly GCA_028023455.1 of Epiperipatus broadwayi. Lineage (NCBI taxonomy): Eukaryota > Metazoa > Onychophora > Udeonychophora > Euonychophora > Peripatidae > Epiperipatus > Epiperipatus broadwayi. The sequence continues at coordinate 45,851 of JAQFVV010001390.1, read as the reverse complement.
TGCTCAAAATTATAGATGAAAAAAGACTAATAAAAAACAGAACTAAGAGCCTTATGAGTGCACAAAACTGATTGGATGTATATATATATAAAATGTGAACTCAAATTTGTATACCACATGCATATTCTTTGTTTTTGTCCTCCCCTCCCCCAAATTACAATTTTCAATTTAATTATAACTTCAATTCATTTGCATGTGGTGAAATAGTTATAAATGTAACCTTTTTCTTGTTATATGCAATAAAGTTCTTTTGAAAGATAATAATAATAATAATAATAATAATAATAATAATAATAATAATAATAATAATAGCAGCAGCATCAACAACAATGATGATGATGATGATAATACTACTACTAATAGTAGTAGTAGTAGTAGTACTAGTAGTAGTAGTACTAGTAGGAGGAGGAGGAGGAAGAGGAGGTGTTATTAGTAGTAGTAATATTACTAATTCGCGCAAAAAATATTTGATTTTTTTTTCCATGTTAAATTTAAAAAACATTTTAAAATATTAAAAAAAAACATTATTATTATTTTAAATAAAATTGAGATTGTTAATGGTCTGTTTTATATTTTATAACACATTAAATAATAAACATAAAGCTAAATATATATGTATCATTTGTTATTAATGTGTAAAATCAGTAAATAATACAGAATGCTTATGCCTGATAAAAAAAAATTGTTAGTTTATACTGTTTTGTATTAGAATTAAATCTTTTATAATTTTAAATTGAAGTAAAGTTACATTTGTTTTGTATATTTCATTTGATGCCGTCATTTATTCGAAATTTTATATACCCAGTATTTTTATCAGATTAAACTAAAATTTTGACTATAAAAAATAGACAGTTATTGATGGCAAATACTGATATTTAGCTAATCTCATTTTAGATAGGTATAATATTTATAAGACCAATATAGGTGGAGAAGGAAATGTTACGTCCATGATGATAGCAATTTGCCATTATTATGAAATCATATATATTAATAAGATAGCATAAAATAATTTTAAATAGAAGATGTCACCTAAAGATATGAAAGTTAAATTAATATTACATTTTTTTATTTACTTAAATAATTAAAAGTTAAGGCTCACAAGAACACAGTTTTAAAGACGTCTTCCATATATTATATACTCAATATAATTTTTACAATTTACTTTTAATCCAAAATCTTTCTATCATTTAAATTTTTAATGTTTTAAGACATGTGTAATATTAATTCACACTTCACTTCATATTGCAACCACCAGAATTGTATATTCACTCAAACTCAGAGTTCAAGCCAAATATACTAAACCTGATTGAGATGGGATACAGGGTTCCATATTGGACCAACCAATTTACCTGTGCTCCATGAATTAATATTCTATGTGCAATGCTTCCTATGATACATTTAAATTCTATTTAATCCGAGTCCCACTAAACAGGGAGAAGCATAAGATTCTATTAAAGTTAACTACACCATAATAATCATGAATGGACTTATGAAACAATGACAAAATAATTTAAAGTACATAAACTGATAAAATAAATGTCATAAACATCATACATCATAAATTTCATTTCAACTAAAAGGTTTAAATGGATTGAAGTACAGTAAGAAAGATAATGGAGATGAGGTAAAGTTAAACAAGTTTATTATAATTGAGAATGGTTAACATCAGATTCTACAGATTACATTAAGCTGATGTTCAAAGGATTGTTAGTTGAATGCTATCACACATTATAAAATTAGTCAAGTTTAATCAATTATTATATACAGTGTTAATGATTTAATTCATGTAAATCTAATAACCTTAATGCTTTATGAGTGACTGATATCTATGACAATGTAATGCACCAATTTCCCTATGGTGGTTTGCCAACAGAATAACCTTTATGTGTATTAACTAGAAACCTATATTACATATTATAGCATTAATATTGCTGATCATGTAATGCAAGCTAATAATATTTGGACATAATCATCAATTCTAAATGATATGTCAATCATGATTTGGTTCTCCAAAACTCCTGATGTTCTCAGATAAATTGATGAATAGTTATAATACAAAGGGTGGTCTGTGTTGAGTCAGCACATTATATGACTAACTGTCTGCAAATTAAACTAAAGTTATTGGGGTTTGGCTACATCCATAGATAAGATGTGCAGTTTGTTTGGAACCAAGAAACTTGCTAATGAAATAATTACATAGAAGTTCAAAAATTGGATCAGCTACTCAAATGTATATGATCCTTACACCATTTACCTATTTGCTGATCATATCCAAACAATTCGGTCCCTCCTGCCATTTACCCATAGGGAATAGCAAGGTAGGAATTTATATATATATTATCATATATATATCAAGGTAGGAATTTATATATATATTATCAGGTCCCCATCAGTAATGCACAAACATAATATAATAATTCCAACATAACTAATTATGTTTGCATTTGAAATAATCAGTGAATATCTGTGCTGCCAATGCAAGACAATCTTCAAAACAAGCATTGGAAATATAATGCAATAATAAAATGGATTGACCTAATAAGATACTAACTCTGGTCCAACAAATAGGTTAACAAACATTGTTAATCATTATTTAGTAATGGCTACATGCATTTCAAGGGATATTAAGATTAATTGCAAATTATAAAATGCATGTTATATTATATCTCTTCACTTAGAATTATATTTATTTGTTAAGATAATCATCATAGATTATACCCTATAACAGGGATGAACAATTGTTTTGATTCAGTGGCTGCAGAGGTTGGCAGAGGGCCACATCAGGGAGCACTTTATGGAAGTGAAGGTTAGAAGTGGGTCACACCTTTTTTCATGACACAATAACCACACTGCTTTATTCCCTGTGTTACCAAAGAAATATTTGTTTGTCCATTCTTCATTAAACACTTGACATTTATCACCGATTTTACATTTTTTTGGAGGGTTCATAGGTTCACTAAAGTTGGAAATGTATATACTTGCTAATGCAAATACAAAATTTAAATTAACCAGATCAACTGAAAAAGCACTGCACATCATATCTACACTGTGCATGTGTATTGACCTGGCCATCCTAGTGAAAAATATGAGTTGAATCTTCATCACACATGGGAAGGAAATCTCAGTTCAAATCAGATTTTTCTGATTGTCTTGGTGGGCCACATAAAAACTTTTAACAGGCCGCATGTGGCCCTTGGGCCACTATATGCCCACCCATGCTGTATAACATAGCATTGACCTATAACCAGAACAATTACTTATTATGAGATGAAATGAACTTTGAATCATATAACAATACAAACATTATGATGATTACTGGGTAATTAAAGATTGTAACCAGGCAATATAATTTCTAAATAATGAGTAGAATTTGAATAACTAAACATTATTCTATAATTATTAAATTAAATACAGAATTAGTAATATTGTTCCTTTAAACTGAAGATATTTAATATGCTAGCTATTTCGAATGGCATTTGGTGCATTATAACATAAATCAGTAAGAAAGTTTAATAATTAGAAACTTATAAAGACAGTAATAGATATCACTGCTAGCATGAATTATTTTTCTAAAAAAAAAAAAAACCAATTGTGTGTTCTGTTTTTTTCTCTCTTTCTAATATATATTTTTTTAAAAAAATCAGTGAAATCAACAGGCAAGAGGGAATTGGAAGGAGAAGTTTTATTCAAAGAGTTTTCTAATAAATCTGAAATATTCCCGTATTTAGTAGTGGGTTGAACAAGTAGAAATAAATGAAATTAGATTATTTCTCCCTTTCAGTTCCTCCTATATACATATGTTTATGCCAAGCCATAAGAAAGAAATCATGTTTCTTTCTTTAAAAAAAAATATTAGTAATATACAATTAAAGTAAAGTATACTAGCAATCCATTAACAAACAAAAAAAACGTTATGTATATATTAAAGGATTAAGAATCGCTAGTATACTCGTCAAAAAAAAAAGTATCAATGAAAACGTTAAAAATAATCAGGCTATATATGTGTGTGTGTGTGAACACATTATACTTATAATACATAAATGACTTAAGTTTATGATTTAAGCCAAAATAAAATATAAGTGAAAATTAAAGTTCCTGATAACCTTAAAATTGCTTATATCTTTATTAGATAACCATGAAGACATTCTGGCCAGCAATCTGTACTAATGGCTTAGGGTGATTTCTGTCCTGGGTTATCTATTTATAGTAGCAGGAATTTGTCAGGCAAAATTGTTCTAGCACTCTACATTTCTTGGAATACATCTTTCAAGCTCCAGCAAACAGAAAAACAATCGAGAATAGAAAGAAAAATCTACTCCGCCATTTTACCTACAGCACCCATTTTAAGTTCTTTTCTTCTTGTCTAAATAAGGTTAGTAGCTTAAGAATTTATTCAGCAGGGGCTAAAATATTTTCTTGGTTGCAGAGAGCTCTTTCCAAAAAGTTAACTATATTTCTTTTCCAATAAAAATATCTTTGTGGCTGTTTTTCAGTCCAAGTGGTAGAGCTGAGTCAGATAAAAGAGAAAGAACAATCGACAAGTTCCCAATTTATACCTAACATGTTGCCATCTTTCATTTCAATGTCATTGTTCTGCTATCTTATTTTTAATTACAGTGTTTTTTTTAATTAATTATTCCTATCTAACTAATCTTTTTCTCTAATGAGTTCTGTGATTCTAGGAATTTTATTTTGTTATCTAAAATAAAATCTTTTAACTTTATTTCATAAAATTTATTGAATATGTTTTAAAGTTTTTTATTTAAATTTAGCCTGCATTCACTATGGTTGGACTCAGAATCTTTAGTTAAACCACAGTGAATGGTGATGCAAACATATACATATTTAATATGTGTATAAGTGTAGCTTCAACATATATTATAAGTGAATAATTTTTAACTCATAATATGCATTTTATTATTATTAACACTTCCCTCCCTATATTCTTTATTATTTTAAACCAATTCTTATTACATCTTATACAAATGTATGAAACATTTATATGTTAATCTTTTATATAATTACTTTTAATTAAAACCATTATTTAACAATTTGTTCTATTTGAAACTTATTTTACTTTGGTAATGTACAAACTTTTTTTAACAATTTTTCTTTATATAATCTAACATTATTCTACCATGTTTATATGTAAATCAAATATTTATTTTATATAGTGCTATGTTTATAAACTGTAACATTAATAATCAACCATAAAGCTAATGTACATGTGCTGTGTGGATGTTTAACTATAAATGAATACTCTCACTTCCAAACACAAGATAAAATTTTTGTGAAAAGATAGAATGAATCCATCTATCTTTTCGACACAAAAATTTATGTATGGGAGAATCTTAAGCATTTGGAAATGAGAATGTGAAGATGTTAAGTGATCACTTTAAATTACTTTTACTATGTTTGAATGAATGATGCTTGCAAAATTTTCTATTATATCATGTTTATATTAAATTTTTTATGTTTAAATTCCTTACTATATATGTAAATATTTGATTTTTTTTATCATTTAAATGCTACTTCAATCTGGTTTTAATTTACTTTTTGTTGTGCCAATATATTATACATTCTTATTAAAACATATAATTATATAAATTCCATTTATATTTTCAACATTTTCTTTTTTGTTGTATTAATCAAATTACCTAGGTTTTTTTTTTGTATACTGGTTTAATAATTAATTTGCTTCCTTTTTTATATTTTTGTTAATACTATTTATTATCCTTTCTTTTTTATATCAAAGAAAGTGATTTTTAATAAATTGAAACTACTATACAGTGCATTATGGGTATCCTTTTTATTTGAACTTTTTTTTATTTAATATTCATCAAAATATAAAATCACAAACCAATTTTCTTTAAAAAACTTGTTTTTTTTATTATGACTATATGAAATTAATATCAAGAGCAACGTTTCGACTATTTACTTCCTTATAGTCTTTTTCAAGCCACTAAAATATAAAAAATAATAAAACAAATAAAATAAAACATAATACAATCATTAAACTCTACATATATTTCAAATCTTCTCAATACAAAACATAAATTTAATATAAAACATTAGAACATTACCTTCCTCTATTTAAAACAACCTACAATTTAATCTTCTATTTAAAACACTCTGTTTAAATTATATTTAGATAAAATATCTCAAAAACCAGTCCCATCACCCACAACAATCAATTAGTTTTTTTCTTTTATTCCTATATTGTTTAAATTCCCTACTATAAAAAATTTTTTCTTTTTTTAAAACTTACTTTATAATTAACTATTGTTTCTAAAAGTTCTATTTTTTTTTTTTTTTTTTTTTTTGTAAATAATGTGACTAGTTTTTATTTTTTATAAAATCAATTAGTTTTTTATTCATATATGGTTTAAATTCCTTAATATAAAAATTTTCCTTTAAAAATCTTTCTTTATAATTAATTACTGTTTCTAAAAGTTCTATTTTGTAATTAATGTGACCAGATTTACACTTATGAAAAAAAATTGGTCACATTAATTACAAAATAGAACTTTTAGAAACTAATTAATTATAAAGAAAGATTTTTAAAGGAAAATTTTTATATTAAGGAATTTAAACCATATATGAATAAAAAACTAATTGATTTTATAAAAAATAAAAACTAGTCACATTATTTACAAAAAAAAAAAAAAAAATAGAACTTTTAGAAACAATAGTTAATTATAAAGTAAGTTTTAAAAAAAGAAAAAATTTTTTATAGTAGGGAATTTAAACAATATAGGAATAAAAGAAAAAAACTAATTGATTGTTGTGGGTGATGGGACTGGTTTTTGAGATATTTTATCTAAATATAATTTAAACAGAGTGTTTTAAATAGAAGATTAAATTGTAGGTTGTTTTAAATAGAGGAAGGTAATGTTCTAATGTTTTATATTAAATTTATGTTTTGTATTGAGAAGATTTGAAATATATGTAGAGTTTAATGATTGTATTATGTTTTATTTTATTTGTTTTATTATTTTTTATATTTTAGTGGCTTGAAAAAGACTATAAGGAAGAAAATAGTCGAAACGTTGCTCTTGATATTAATTTCATATAGTCATAATAAAAAAAACAAGTTTTTTAAAGAAAATTGGTTTGTGATTTTATATTTTGATGAATATTGTTTATACTGACTATTTTTTAAAAGAAAGAAGAAGTTCAAGATTAAAGGTTATGCTATTTTTTTTATTTATGTTATATATTTTTACTACACAATTTAATAACCATTTTTATAGATTAATAATTTTTCATTGCTTCATTCTATATATTTTCAAATTCTTTAAATAATTTTTCCTCAGAACATAAAGTAATTGCACTAATTTTACTATTATTAGCAATGTTTATTTTATGTACACAGACTATATCTAGAATGTCCACACATCCCATTTTTCAGATGTGTCCCAGTTTTATCTCCTATCCCAGTGTCCTGATATATTATTTTGTGATAGTTAATTGCCGAATTTTCTTATTTCTCATTTTTATTTTTGTTTTTATTTTTAAACTTTAAATTTTAACATTATATTCGATTTTTGTATATTAATATTTATTCATTTAATATTTTATAATTAATTTTTTGATTAGTTAATCAGTAATTTCCTCAAAGTGAAAGTGGGTTCTCATTATTTGCATACATTAGTAATATATGATTTCAATTTGTGATTGTCTTTTGCTTTTGTTTATATTACCAAATAAATGTGATTATATGTTTTGTGATTTTTTTATTATTTCATATTGAAATATACAATAATCTACAATGAAGATATTTTTTTTCATGTGCCCTAGTTAGACCCTGTGGAAATATGAACACCTTATCTATATCAGATTTTCAATTACTTGATAATCCATAAAATATATTTCTTCTATATATACCTGCCTCAATATTTACTCTATAATATTTTATTACATTTTTAATTTTAATGTAATTAATCAAATTATTTTTTTCATTGTAAATTAAATCTTTTCATTGATTGAATTAATATATTTAAAAAAAAATTGCCAGTCTTCCTATTATTATCATTAAACACTAAAAGATAATCATCAACATATCTTATATGGAATATAGGTTTGTATTTAGTTTTATAAAATCATGTTTCTTCAAAATTATTCAAGCATAATGACGCGACCAATTCACTTAAAAAATTACACATATTTATTTTACATTGTTTATAGTAACTTTCAATATATACAAATATAACGTCCTTGTAGCAAATGTTCAAAATTTCACTTAATTGATTATTTTCTATCCTAATATTTTTATTTTTATCTTTAAAAAAGAACTATATTCATTTTTTGGAATATATTTATACTTCAAAAAAAAATAATCTAATAGACTTTTTTTCTAGATTTATTTTTTTCTTAATTTGTTAAAAATTATGTTTTTATATATAAAATATTTGGTAGTTGTATAGCTGGGGTAATGCGGCTACTTGATGGCATGGTTGTTTGCAAAATAATGAAATGTAACATTACTGGGTTTATAATTTTTTGCTTTCTGCTCTTTTTCAAAGTATTTTTTAAAATTTCCAAACAAACATTATTTTATAAATTACATTTTTTAATTACATTATACATTTCAGTGCATAGTGCTGCCATGTGTGGGGAGGAGTCCGGTGGTTTTGATGAGTCTGAGTAAACCAAGCTTGCAGCGCATAGAGCTGGAATGTGGGGCTCCAATGGTTTTGCCAATCTGAAGGATCACCCAATACATGCACTAGTCTGAGCAAATCCAAGATTATGATTTCCAAAACAATGATTAATGAAAGCCATTCTCTTACCCTTGTAGCTATTCTCCCACAAACATGCCTTTTCATGTGACTTATGTGAAATGCTTCAGTGCCCCCCTTTTACTGTTTTTTTTTTACCTTCCAAGATGCGTAGGGAAATGTGGCAATGGACTTACAATAAAAACACTTATGGCATGTTGAATTTCATACACCCTCACAGTCAATGGTAATGATTTATGAAGTGAGTGTTATTTCCATAGTGACACAAAGCACATTGTGCAATAGCATCTACACCTGCTAACAGCTAATATGAACAGAGGCTGTAAATTGGGCCACGTAAGTGGCATATTTCTGTGCTTTTGCAAGCAACAGTACCATCAAGTGGCAACATTACCCCATGTATACAACTACCAAATATTTAAATAATTATTTTATTATTATTTGTAATAAGTGCAATAATATTATACATTTGTTTCTCCTTTTGATTTTAAAAACATTAATGTTGTAAACTATAAATAAAAAGATTTGTTTCACATGTGCACAATTAAAAGTATTGAAGAAAGTAAATATAAAACTAAATCATTATCCCTGAACTGTCAACATTAATTCTGTTAGATTTCCTTACTTTTAAAGATATACAATTAAAAAATAATATATTTTTAGATGATTTTGGTTAGATCAATGCAGATTATAAATTATGGTAAAAGATGAAAAAAAGCTAAACATTGGTAATCATTATAAGATGTGTTATTTTAGCTATGAAGTAAAAAGAAGCATAATATTCTTATAATATTTGCTAGTTTTAATATGTCTAAAATATCTTAGATTGTTTATGTTGAAAGCAAAAACAGACATTTGATTCTAAGAATTGTTTTATGGTAAGTAATAAAGGCAAGTTTAATTTCCAAAATTATTATTATTTACATACCAGACACTAATTGTGATGATGAGAAAGTAAAAATAATATATAAACAAGCATTAAAATAATATTACAAATGAATATAAAAATAATTATACAGTAATAATCCATAAATAAAATATGGTTAGTATTCATTAAAATTTGATTATCAATTTGTAACTGCTTGTATCTTACTAATTATGTTTTTTTTAATGTATTTTATACTTACAACTGCTTTTATTAACTATATTACAGATACTGAAGCTTCTACATTCATCCTAAAAGTTAAATTGACAAACAAAAAACTAATATAAAATATTACCTGCACAATAGTTCTGTTTGTGTGTGGGGGGAGGGGGGTGTTAAACTGAAGTAAAATAAGAATTAGTTAAACATTTTATTATTGTTTTTTTTTAATATTTTTATTTTATTTTATTAGGAATACAATCACTAGCAGTCATTTACAAAAAAAACAACGACTTAAATATTAGTTTAAAACAATTTTTCCAATAGCATCTACAATTTTTGTTTTGTTTGAATCTACCTCTATTATTAACCCAACTGTTATTTTCTTCCTTTCTTTTATCTATGTTTTCTACTACCACAGTATTTTTCAACATGTTTTTAATCATTCTTTTACATATAAATATATTAATTCAAATCTTTATTTTCATAACATTTTAAAACAATGTTTTAATTATTGTTTTAAATGCCTTTATGCTTTTGTTTCTTCCAATTTACATTTTTAGTCCCCTTGCGACATTTCTAGATTTTCCATTATTTTATTCTCTCTTTTTCTAATGCCCAAAGACCAGGTTTTATAAAAATCAACATTACAAGTTAAATATTTTAAAAGCAATTTTCCAAGATCTAATTTTGATGGATGGACCACATAATAACTGTCTAGCCTTATTTAATGCCTCTTTATTCATTAGATTTTTCACTCTTTTTATCATTATTTTAGTTATAGTTGTTTAATTTTTTAAATATTTAACCAATCTTTTTTATTTTCTCCTAATTTCATTGCTTTTAGCTTTTGTGAATTTTATTCTAATACATTTTTATTACAAAATATATGTATTATTTTAAACCGTACGTTTACTAGTATAACTCTACTACGTGTGTGTGTGTCTAAAAAATACTACTATGTGTGTGTGTATCTAAAAAATACAAGAAATGTACGGGAGATGAATAATGCTAAAAACTTCCAGTAATCTGAATTTGAAACCCAAAAGTTATTTTTATCTAAACACTAAGAAATATAAAGTCATTTTAATTTTAAGATAAAACACTTTCTAATTTATTAATTTGTTATGCACTAATAATTTTTTTCACTGTTTATATAAAGTTTATTTTTTCAACTTTATTATTATTTAAATTAAAGAAAACAAATTAGCGATATCACTGAAGCAAGGAAACATTAAATATTCAAGAATCTAAACTTTTGACAGTTAAGATATTTAATATTACTCAAGTTACTTTTTTATTTTTATTTTTTATAACACATTACATTTATAAATTACAAAGTTTATATAGAACTACAACTTCGTAACTTTTATAAATAAATAAAAAATGCAGTTAGAAATTCTTATTTACATCAAAGTAATAAGGGAATAAAAATTAATCTTTTTTGTAGTCAAACGTATTATTAACACGTTCCCAGTCAATTTTATATGTTTTATATGCATTCAGAGACAGTTATTATTTATACAGTCATGAGTATATGTTTACATATTTAGAAACAATAAATGGTTTGTTTGAAAATGAATTTTGAAGGTAAAAATTCTGATGCTTTCTTAAAATCTTATATGTATAAGTTAAAGATTTAATACTGAAAAGGTCAAAACAAACTTATAATATTTATGCACTAATATAATAGAACCAACTTGCAATCTAATGAACTTTAGCTTTTGAATGTCATTTTACCAATATCCTAACTCATAAAGGGTTTTGATCAAAATCATTCAAAGTTGATACAATAATGGGATGCTTTAAATAATATAATATTCAAGGGTTTGTGCTGATGAAGATTTGAACAATGAGAATTATAACAGAGTGAGTAAATAGAGCTGAGTAGCAATATATTTAACGAGAAACTGGATAAAAATGTTTTATGGTTATTCATATTGTTTCAAAATTTCTGCACACAATAGCAATTGTACTATCTAGGGTGTGCACACATCATACTGCCAACATTATTAGAGAAAAGTCAAAATAACATTTTATGTTATTATACATTTTTTTTTTCCATTTTATCAATAATAGACAATTTACTTAAATTTTGATTATTAAAAATTAATTTTGTCTCAGAATGCAATTGAATTGTTCAATGAAAATTACTTCATTTCTATTTTTGTTCAATACCATTTTTGATTTAAGATTATTTTAATGTTAAGTGTTGCTACACAATCTAATAAAATTATGTTTAAACATTTTTTGTACATAAACATAAAAATGCACATATAATTGATTTTGATATAATCAGAAAATAATAAATTCTTTACAACAACTATATAAATATCAAAAAAAAAAAAAAATTATACATTAAAAGTCTTTTTCAGCATCTGATTTCATGCCCTTTTCAAATGTTAATAATCTATTATGTTAATGAACAATTTCAGATATAAAAATCATCTAGTGTTCAATAATGAAATTAAAACAAACAATACCAATATAAGTCATTAAAATAAATCAAAACCTGCATATATAAATCCAGTAACTACAAAATAATTGGATATATCATAAAAATACAATAAAAATAAATTACAAGCATTTTTTCTTTTTTTTTTTTTACAATTATATATGAGTCAATTTATATAACTTTCCATTGATTTTTAATTAACCAATTATTAACCAAATTTAGAGAAGTCTTGTAAATATTCTTGTAAAGATTCTAAAAGAAGTCAAATATATAAACATGATATATTAAAAATAATTTAAATAATTCTATGAATATTTACAAGACTTCTATAAATTTGTTAATAATTGGTTAATTAAAAATGAATGGAAAATTGTATAAATTGACATATATATAATTGCAAAAAAATTATTTTATTTATTGTATTGTTATGATCTAGCCAGTTACTTTGTAGTAACTGGATTTTATATATGTGGGTTTTGATTTATTTTAGGGATTTATATTGGTATTGTTTGTTTTAATTTCATTATTGAACACTAGATGATTTTATGTCTGAAATAGTTTGTTAACATAATAGATTATTAACATTTGAAAAGAGCACCAAAATTAGATACTGAAAAAAACTTTTAAGGTATAAAAAAAATTGATATTTATATAGCTGTTGTAAAGAATTTATAATTTTCTGATTATTATTTTATGGAAAAACAGCATAAAAATATTTATTCTTTTCCAAATTTGATGATATAGTATATTTACTTAAGATGAATCATCTAAGTTGCAGCACACACAAATTAGTAATATTTCTCATTTTATGGTGATATTTAAGATATTTTAGATTGCTAAATGAGGATATTAATTTTGATGCCTAGATAAAATGTTAAAAATATGTACAAGGTGACAATGAAGAAACAAGAATTATATCTTTAAATAACATTTTTTTAAATTATTATTAATTCTTTTTTATTAACGTACATAGGTGCAACTCAAATATATATATATAAAATTAAGAGCGTGCTAATAGCTCTAAACAAGCTTTTTTTTTATTTATGATAAATGCTACTACAAGAGAAGGCATTCAAATCATTTTTATCTTGGATTGTCCCCATCCCCAGACCGGTTTCGACCTACGGGTCTCTTCAGTGAGGAGTTGGGACATTAGATCTAAAAAACCAACTCAAGCAAAGCATTTATCTAAAAGATAATTGTTAGAAGAAGATCTGAAACTTTTAGACATCTACATGTCTTTAAAGTCAGCTCTCCAACTGAAAAATCATATATATATATATATATATATATATATATATATATATATATATATATATATATATATATATATATATATATATATATATATATATATATATATATATATATATATATGAGAGCAAAATACTAACAAAATATTGATTTTTTAAAATATTTTATTATATGTCATTTATACAATTTTTTTTCTTTTAAAGTATTTTTTTTTCTATTAAACTGTATTTTATAAAATTCAATATGGAAGAAGATGCAACCAGTAATTGTCCAAAAATAATTAAAGTGTTGGAAACACTATTGTTTTAATCTGGGGAAGGTATTTTTAATTAAGGTTTTTACTTAAAATAAAATGGGCTTAAGATTGAAGATTTTCTTTTGTTATAAACATTTTTGTCAAATCTATTTCTAATCTGGAAATAGATTTGAATTTATTTTGGACATTATCTTACTGTTGCATTTTTCAAAGACAATGAACAAAGGAAACTTAAGATTTTAAGATCAGAGATTAGATTGTGAGCTAAAACTAAGTAATTAAAAGCATTTCAGAAATACCTGAGCAGTATATAAAATGGCCAAATTTTAAATCACGAGAGAGATTACCTACTATTGAGAGAACTGTACAATTAACTGAATTCAAGCTGTTTTGAAATGTAAGCATAGAAAGCTCATCACCTTTCTGACCTGTGAGGGTCATCTTCTGCTGCTGTTATATCATGCTCTCATAAGAATGAAGTAAGAGCCCGACTGGAGAATTGTGGAATGCTGAATAAAAGCTTGCTGTTATTTAAGAACCAATTGCCATGCATGAGCAGACTTAAAAATATGGACTTTTAAAATAGTGCAAGGTAAATTTTCAAGCTGCCAGTAAAACTAGTCTAACTAATCTCAAACTCTACTATCAATTTATTTTAATGTATAATTTAATTTTGTAACTTTTCTAATATGTAATTGCTGTCAAATGATTTCTATAAATTTAATTCTCTCTCATGTGCTCTAACTTTCTTTAACTCTGGTGCTGTCATTTATTTATATGTATGTTTTATGATTAATATACCAGTCTCAAACAATCTGATGAGTTGAATTTTTAAAATCTTCTCTTCTTTTAAGTAAACCTTCATGAATTGAGATTATTAATGTTCTCTTAAAACATAAGGCATTATTAATTAATATACTCACCAGATTGTTTTATGAGCCAACATTTTATTTAAGTTTTAATATAAAATATATTGTGACAGTCAGATGATGTATGTTGGTTTAACCCAGTTCGAATACTAAGTGAAAGTACCTCAAGGCCACCCATATGTGAGATATTAAATCAAGAATACTATGACCTCTGCCCTATTTGCCTATTCTCAAGGCTAACTATGAACCAACAACATTATCTGAGACACGCATAAATTATTTTCTCATCTGACCCAAAGCTTACCATCAGGGGAGAGACATGGACAAGAATACTTATAGAACTACAAGTTAAATGTGCATAAAAGTACTATGAAAAATGTGTTTGGCATGCCTGGATAATTGGGAAAGTAAAATAAAGCATTAAAATAAAATTAGAAAACTGAAGATTTTTAGTTAAATAATATATTTAATTAATGACTTTAAAATATTAGTAATGTTTTAATGACCTCCGCTATTCCCCTGAATTAATGAACAACTAATTAGACAATAAAAACAGATTAAACGATATAATATTCTTGTGGTCTAAATCTTTTCTTTCCAATTTTAATAAAATTGTCAACTCAGATCTCCTCGATAAAGCACAATAAAAAAAAAATCTTTTGCAAAGCATTTTCTAATTGCTTTGCACTAAAACGGTTTAAAATTATTTAAGATGTATATAGCTAAATCAGATATACGTAATAAGCTAATGGTGGACAAAAGAGGCGTCATCAAGGAGATCAAGTTGGCAAACAAAGGAAACTTACTCGTATTGAATTTACAAACATTAAAGGAAATTGGAAAGATATTTTAATGAAAAATTAACTTTTAAACTTAACTGCAATGGAATACAAAATATTTATACATGTTAGTAATGAATAATAGTGAAGAAAAAAAGGTTAAATATTTATAGATAGATGATCATGCAATATATATATATATATATATTTTGCATATTAGACTAGTAAATATATATATATATATATATATATATATATATATATAAGACTAGTCTAATAAAAATGTTTACATAACAAATATAATTAAATACAACATTGGTATGAACAAAAAGGGGTAGAAAGTAAATAGTTCAATGGATGAGAGATACAATTACTGTCCTGGTTCCATGGTTATGTTCCCTTGATGTGTGTGGCTTGATCTGTCCATCGATAGGTATTTGCCCAGACAAGGAAAATGGAAATACATAGCATGCTTTCATGAAAAGTCCTACAGACATGGCACAGAGTTCAGATTAATATTGGGTGGATACTATGGCATTCTGATGGTATTTATGACCTTGGTGGCAGGCAAAGCTTTGCCTAACCACCAAGCATAGTAGAATCCATCATATTCATATGACTTTTAGCTCATAGCATGTTCAAACTTCTCTGTGATTTCAAAGACAACAGTTGAATAACTTTTTGGAGCAAAATGGAAACAAGAAGCAAAATCTGGGAGGTTCAAAGCACAGGAAAAATCTGAAAGAATTCTCTACAGAAAAATCTCAGCAAGCAAAAGCAAAATCTGACAAAAGCAAGCACAAGAAAAAGCCTCCAGAGAAATCTGAATGAAATCTCCAAAGGGAAATCTGAATGCAATCTTCAAAAGGAAAATCTGAATGAATTCTCTCTAAAGAGAAATCTCAACAGGAAAAGCCAACTCTGAATAGCCAGAAAACTCTGACAGCCAGAAAACTCTGAAGAAGCCAAGTATTTTGTTCTCTCTCCTATTTATACCTTTTTTAAGCTACCTTCTATTGTTTTGTGTATGATCTTAGATCTTGATAAGCCTCCCCCCCCACAATCCTTTGTTTCAAAGTAACATTTTCAAAAAATAACTTTTGCTTTTTTATTATAAATTTTTTTCTTTAAATTTTGAATTTTATTAATTAAAAAAAAAGAGAAGGCCATCTTTAATTTGCCTTGAATGGGCTACTAATTAAAAACATCCATTCTTTTAGAAAAGATTGGCAGCTTATCTCAAAATAAAAATCATACGCCATATTTTAACAAGATTTTAAAAAAAAATATATATTATTTCTTTTAATAAAATAAGCATTTTATTTCAGCAGAATTTTGCATTAACTCATATATATATATATGCTTGATGTATATATATGTTTGTCTAATAGGTTTTACAAGTAATTTTTACTAACAGAAATTTAATCTTCGAATGGAATTTATTTAACACAAAATATTTAAATGTAAATACAAATTTAATAAACATAATTAATTTTAGCTTTAATGCAAAACCCTGCTGATATTGGACTATAAACTTAATTCAGGCCTACAATACTAATTAAGTTTATAGGAGGCTGTGAAGCATGAATTGGACTTCCCATCCATTGCTTCAATATATATATATATATATATATATATATATATATATATATATATACAGATATATATATATATATATATATATATATATATATATATATATATCTGTTAAACTCTGGATTTTCTGCCTGGAGTGAATCCAGAACTCAAGCTAATTAATGCTTTGAAACCTTATTTATTTTATAAATGTTATTCAATTCTGAAAAGGTGACCGATTAGTTTTTTTTTCTATAACTGCTAGTTTTATTTTGACATACTCTTAAAATATCAAATACAGTACTTATATATTCCAGTTATTATATTTAAAAATCAGCCTTTCAAGCTAATTGTGCATGCATCTTCTGTGAGTGTTAAATAATAAATGAATACTTCACTCTACAATACAAGATACAGTATTTATGCAGGAATAAAAGGAATCCTCTTATTCCTATGACTCAAATTGTTTTATATGAGGATTCCTTTTATTCCTGCATAAATACTATATCTTGTATTGTAGAGTGAAGTATTCATTTATTATTTAACACTCGCAGAAGACGCATGCACAATTAGCTTGAAAGGCTGATTTTTGAATGTAATACAATTGTATGCATATTCCAGTTATTGTAAAATCAATGAAGATGGGATTGATTTATTTTAAATAACAAAAAAGGCAAGGGGGTAAATCTTAATGTTTCTTTTACTAAATAAAACCTTCATGTATATTTTATTAAATGAAATCTTCTCTTTATATATATTATAGCAGCAGAGCATATTATTTATGTAAATTATGGCATTGAAACTAGGATCATTTATTTTTAAAGCAGTAAAACTTATTCAATGTCATAAGTGACATTGACCCATACTGCATTACTGACATTTGGCCTTATCTTTGTGATTATATATATGTGCTTCTTAATCTGAGGGTTATGACAAGTTCAAACCCATAGATTTCTTCTCAAGTCTTGTCCTGAGGATAGTTAATCTTCCCAGAACCACTTACTTTGTATAAAAGGGCCTCTGGCTGTGATTACCATAAGTTTGGAACACGCTATACCTATCCACTTATTTTATATAAAAAGGCCTCTGGCTGTGATTCCTGTAAGTTTGGCACATGCTATGCCTATCCTCTTTCTTTATATCAAAGGTCTGCATGTCAATGATGTTCACGGCATGCCTTATTCACTTTTCTCTAAGCACTACCCAAGATGGGGGCTTAGACTTCATTCTCATCCAGAAGACTGACCATTTCCTTTTAGTTTTTTTTTTTTTGCTATTATATCAGTACCACCCAAACTTTGTATTATTATTATTAGTTCTTTTGCTTGTGACCTAATTTTAGTGCTGTAATAATACTGAATTTGCACTCTGCTTAAAAATATATATAAATGCCAACTACTTCTAGTTTTTAATTTAAATTGTGCTTTATACAAAAAAATGAAGCTTGTCTAAAATATTATTAAAGAGTTATATGGCTAAGCACTTTCAGAGAACTTAAGTCTCCATATTCATGGCCTACTTTAATTAAAGTTTAGCAGTGATTTGTGCAAAATCTATGCAAATTTTTTTTTATGAAGACCATTTTCTGGTGATTGCAAAGCACGATTCTTTTTGGTTTATTGCGCAGTTGTCATTTGCAATAAAGCATGCCTCCTTAATCTTTTGTTTCATATCATTACATTCAGTGCATAGCGCCCTTGCCATAGTGGGTTCGAATTAAAATAGGCTATGAATATGGAGACTTAAGTTCTCTGAAATCGCTTAGCCATATAACTCTTTAATAATATTTTAGACAAGCTTCACTTTTTTGTGTAAAGTGCAATTTAAATTACTTACTACTCAAAGGTGAAGTAGAAAACTAGTATTTTATTTCTAGTTTTATTAATTAAATTTATTTTAATCTTATACAATCCCACCATTGTAACTTATTTCTATATTTAAGAGTATCTATATGCCTTGGAGAAAATAAACCGTTCTTTTTACCAACGCTAATTAAGAGAATTTTCATTAAATATTTTGTCATATAATCAAATTTCATTTTCAAATGTGTTTTACATATTTTCATGACTATAATGGCATGAAAATAGTTTTTTATATATATATAATGAATCTTGGAACACTCCCCGAAGTAATATGTTAGTCACCATGTTTCAGAACCATAAATTAAAGCGTTAATGGCAATATTATGTATTTTTTTCTAATAATCGATTGGCATTTTAATATTGGACCCACCAAAGATGTGTGCTTATTTATGATATATTATTTCACTAATAAAGAGCATATGAGAAATAATAGCATGAATGACACTATGTAATCATCTATCTCTTGCTCATTCATGCACATGCTATTGTATACGTTTAAGTCATAATGTATAATAATTTGTCATTATATTAAACTATATTTTTATTGTCTAACTTATTTGAGTAGTTCTAATTCCTTTTCTCCAATTCCAAAAGTACAGCCATGCTATATATATTTAGTTTAGTTATAGTTAATAGATGTCTCATTGTCTTTTCCACTTTGCTAGTGGGCCAGATTAAAATTAATTCTCATGTGCCATCACTATTATGTTATTCATTAGGTGTTAGATCTGGGGCTTAGAGAGTGGGTTTGAATCCAGGCTGGTTCCTGACCTAAATCTCAGGCTTGACTGGGTTTGATGTACATTTTGTGAGTTCCAGCTCATGTTAGATGGATAAAAATGTGTTACCGGTACAATATATATATATATGTGTGTGTGTGTGTGTGTGTGTTCAGGTGAATTTTTATTTAGTGATAAATTATCAGAATCATGGTGGTTTACATTATTTTTTTGATATCTAATATATATATTGCATTTTTAAATATTAACTTTTTGTGAGTATTGAGAAATTGCCATATACACTTAATTCCTAAATAGAGGTGCAGGGTTTTCCACCAAACTTGTTTTCTCCTAATTAAAAGTTTATTAATGCAGTTAAAAAATATAATATATTGCCCCATATATGCTATTTTTTTCAAATTCCACCAGTTTAATAATATCAATTAGTGACTGATCAGAGATTTACCCTATAAAAATTACAGATGTCCTAGAGTGACTATATCCATATATATATAAACATAAATATACATATTTTATAACCCATGTTTTCAGGAGTAGCCATGTTTAATAAAATAAAATTTTGAAGGTTTTACAAAACACACACATATATATATATATATATATTGAAGCAGTCAGATCTGAGTTCGATCTTAGCTTCATGACATCTAGCCATATGCCCACTTCAAACTCTAGTACTAACCTTAAATTTCTGATGCAATTGAGGCTTTATATGTTCAATCCACGCTAATTTCCATAAAGAATTTATATCATAAATGCATATTAAAATTAATTAGTTTCAGATTTAAATTGATCAATTCTATTAATAAATTCATGATAGAATTATTCATGAATTTATATATTATAACTGCATGGATTGTGCATATATATTTGTAAATTTTAAATATATATAATTGTTTGAAAGTTTCATTGCGTTGGGAATGTTTGATTTTATTTTTAAATAATTTGCTAAAGTTTTATTGATTAAAAGCTACATTCTTTTGATAAGCTTTCAGATTTTCCCTTTCCAAAAACAACAGTTAAAGTTTTATTAATTAGAAAAAAAAGATAAGGATTTCCTAATTAAAATCATTTTCTGATTTTAAGAATTCATTTTCTAATTAGAAAATGAATTCAAGTTAATAAGTTTTAAATCCTTATCGAAGGAAATGTATCTAAAAACAACCAGTAAATTTAAAAACATTGATAATAAAAGAAGCACTAGCCTGAAGGCATCAGAGGACAGATATATAGCTCTGAAAAGTTTGAAAAGAAAAAAGCCATCTTTGTTATAGAGAAGTACAGTAAACTCTGTGCATCTTAAATAGTGTTTTGATCATGGTAAGGGGCTAAACATCAAGAATCTGGCTATCTATTCCTGAAGTCCCCTGAAAATCTTCAATGGAGCTGCTGAATCTTTTCTGGACCAATCATGCTGCTAAAATTATGAAAAGCCACTAAAATGCTGTTCAAGTAATCAACTAAATGTATGCCTACATTTTTTACCAACTCGGACATGTAACCTAAGAACCAGCCCTGGAAGAAAAGGGTAATATGTTTTCATAATGAACCTTAAACTTTCTGGCCAGTTTCAAACTTTACTTTACACTCCCTTTTAGAGCTCTTTTATTCTTTAGTGTACCTCAATGTAATATTGCTTTAGCTATTTATATATAGTGAAACTGAACTGACTTCAGACCCATATAGCTATCTAGTAAACCTAGATTTAAAGAAATTCTAGTTTTCAAACTGATAATAATGCATTAAATAAGTTGAGTTGGAGTTTTAGATTTAATTTCTAAAATCCCTCATTCTTCTCTGAGGTGAGTCATTAAGCTTGAAACCAATTAGTCTGGAGATGAGGATAGTATGATAGAGATTTTGAATTCTTTCTCTGTTGGCACTTATTATTAAAGCTTGTTTAAAGCTAGTGGTAAGCTCCATCTAGTGAACATATATGTAAAGTGGCCATTATATTATTGATAAATATATAGACACATAAATAGATAAGTAGATCAATAGATAGATACACTCAGTTAAACATGGATGCAAATAATATCAATAAATAATTAAGTAATCAGTCTATTCAAATATTACAATGAAATATAATAACTGCCTTCCAAATCAATGTATTTTAAAACTTATTGCATAGATAGATAGATAGATAGATAGATAGATAGATAGATAGATAGATAGATAGATAGATAGATAGATAGATAGATAGATAGATAGATAGATAGATAGATAGATAGATAGATAGATAGATAGATAGATAGATAGATAGATAGATAGATAGATAGATAGATAGATAGATAGATAGATAGATAGATAGATAGATAGATAGATAGATAGATAGATAGATAGATAGATAGATAGATAGATAGATAGATAGATAGAGGTAGTTGGTAGGTAAGTAGGTAGGTAGGTAGGTAGATAGATAGATAAATAGATAGATAGATAGATAGATAGATAGATAGATAGATAGATAGATAGATAGATAGATAGATAGATAGATAGATAGATAGACAGACAGACAGACAGATAGATAGATAGATAGATAGATAGATAGATAGATAGATAGAGATAGAGAGAGAGAGAGATAGGTAAATAGGTAGATACGTAGATAGATAAATAAATAGATAGATAGGTAGGTAGGTTGGTAGGTAGATAGATAGATAGATGGATAGGTGGATAGGTTGATGGATAGATGGATAGGTAGACAGATAGATAGATATATAGATAGATAGATAGATAGATAGATAGAGAGATAGATAGATAGATAGATAGATAGAGAGAGAGATAGATAGATAGATAGATAGATAGATAGATAGATAGATAGATAGATAGATAGATAGATAGATAGATAGATAGATAGGTGGATAGGTTGATGGATAGATGGATAGGTAGACAGATAGACAGACAGATAGATATATAGATAGATAGATAGATAGATAGATAGATAGATAGATAGATAGATAGATAGATAGATAGATAGATAGATAGATAGATAGATAGATAGATAGATAGATAGATAGATAGATAGATAGATAGATAGATAGATAGATAGATAGATAGATAGATAGATAGATAGATAGATAGATAGATAGATAGATAGATAGATAGATAGATAGGTCAGTAGGTAGGTAGGTAGATAGATAGATAGGTAGGTAGGTAGATAGATAGATAGATAGATAGATAGATAGATAGATAGATAGATAGATAGATAGATAGATAGATAGATAGATAGATAGATAGATAGATAGATAGATAGATAGATAGATAGATAGATAGATAGATAGATAGATAGATAGATAGATGTACCATTAGGTAGGTTATGCAAGGATATTAAAAGTCTGGCAGGCAGACAGATAGATAAATAGATAGTTTAATAATAGATAGATAAATTGAGGAATACATAAATAGAATCATAAACATAAATATAAATGATGTTCAATAAATAATTAATTAGTCTATTTAAATAATTGAATAACATGTCATCTTTATTTTACACATTAATGCTCATTAAATACTTATTAATAAACCATAGACAATGTATAATGACTTTTTACTTGGTTCTAGAACCAAACTTACCATATTTCATTACTATTAAACTAGATCTTCTCACCTTTCTAAATATCAATATTAATTATTTTGTATAGAATTCTTTTTTTTTTATGGAATATATCTTTAAACAGATTCTAACTGAAAACTTTTGCTTTTAGACATAAATTACAAATTATCAGATATCATATAATAGTTGTAAAGAATTTCACGATAGCATCTAAAAACAAAATGATATTAAGTGCATATTTATTTACAAGTATAACATTTATCTTTAAAAAGATTGTTTTCCATGAAAAATGCATTAATGTTAAATTTAATATGGTATAATAGTTTCTTTTAGAAGCATTTTATTGCATATAGAGTATCACATAAAATATACTACAAACATGTTAGTTTTTCTAATCTCATGCCATTTAATTCTAACACATAGTACAACTGAAAAATAATATTAATATCATTAATACTCTTTATTACTTTCTACAATGCTTTTTTACAATTTACTATTGACAGTTTTGATTGTCCAGCAATTTGTTTCAGAACTTTTGTTGGGGCAATTGATACTGTTAATAATGGATTGTAAAAAAAGCATAGTAAAACATAATAAAGAATATAAATGATATTAATATTATATGGATTTGGCATTGCAATAAGAGAGATAAAGTTATAAAAACTGACAAACCTTATATTTTTTAACTGGCTTGTTTCAGATTATTATTTCATTTTTAAGGACATAAAAATTGAGCTTGTTGCTAAGATTAATTTAAAATTTTTAATGAATTGTGAGTAGCTTTGATTTATTTAAGACATATTTGAAAATTGATGGGCACCAATCAATAAGTTCATTGTTAATATGTTTAACCTTACATTATTTTATTGGATCTTAACAAACATTATCCTGCTATGTTTTAAGATCAGTTATGTTGTTAATGTGAGTAACTTTTGGTATTCTATACATTTATGCTACAATTGATTATTGTAAATATTTATGTAATTATAAAAAAAATATATTTAAGATGAAGATGCTAAATTGTTGTTTTTATTATAGATATTATCTTAACTGATGACATAATTTTTATGTTCTTTATTGTAAAATCATATTTTGTTAAGTATTTACAGATAATGCAATTAATCTGCAGTCATATTGATAGGGCTTTCTTCTCTCTATAACATTTTAACTTTTCCATATGTTTATCAGTAGAGTGATAATTACTTAATAGCTCACATAATATATTTTTTTACAAATCCCTCATCAATGCAAATTATTCAAAATTGGAATTATGATTAGTTATTTCATTATAATTCTTTAATAAATCTGTAATGATTGTTATTAACTATACCATGATTTATGTATGTATTCTGGTCATAGAAGCTTATTTAATCAATTGTTTTACAATTCCCACACACAATCAATATTTTTGTATAATGAATAGTTAATATATATATATATATATATATATATATATATATATATTATATATATATATATATATATATATATATATATATATATATATATATATATATATATTCATCTGATAATTGTAGCAGATTATCATAAATTTAGACAAACTGTTTTGGTATTAATACATAAATTAGTAGCAACTTATAAAAAATATCTCTACCCATTCATTAAACAGTTTTAGGACTTTTCTGAACCCACTGAAAATCATCAGAATAACTTTAGATATATTATTATCATGTGAATTGTTGTTTATTAGTGATAAGATTTATACATGAAAGCTTTCAAATTTCCATAGTAATCATTAGGTCTTGTATTTGTGGTTTGAAATCTATGATAAATAAATAAATATGCATAGATTTATATCTTTAAAAAAATTCAAAGTCTGATTAGAACCAAAAAAATTTTAAATTTTAATTGAATGGTATTTAAACTAGATCAGAGATATAGTCTGTGGCTTTAACATATGTACCAAAAAACTATTTTATACGCATATTAATATGTATAATTTATTAATATTTTTTAATTCAATAAAAATTGTATTTCAAACAAGAAAAAAGCTAATTAAATAATTTAACATATGGCATTTATTTATGTTTTAGTTTTTAATCTTGTCAACAAAAATGAAACATACTACTTATATATATTTCTTTGTAAGTAAGTATTAAGTTGAAAAATCATCTGCTGATTGAAGTTTACTAAAAAGAGCTTTTGTCTTTGAATGTAACATCGTTTAAAGCCATTGCTCAATTACGATTAAAAATAACATTGATAAAGAAAGTGTTGCTTAGTGATTAGTATAGAATAAAGCGCACGGTAATTTTATATTCAATAATTTGTGATTTGCTTAAGAAAAGAAAAGTCATTGCAAGTTGAAGATGTGTAGCCTCAAAACATTTTTTAAATAATATTAAAGAATAAAACGTTTGATTATCACATACTTTTCTAAATGTCCTTCAGCTAATCCAAGATAACATGATTAACGCAAACCAAAGAAATAACAATGCTTTGCAATTATAATAAAATAAATAAAGAAGAAACTACAATTTTATTTACAATTTATAAAGAAATGAATACTAAAAAATATCATAGCAGCATTATTCCTTATTAAAATAGTTTTTTCTCTCTCTTTCTGCCTTCCTTTTCCTCTCACTATACATGACATATACAAACAATTACGTTTGCAGTAAATTATATTTCCTTAAAATACCTCTTTTTTTTTTTCATAATACACTCATAATTTCAGAATTAATTGTCATGCAAATAATTAACAAATCGAATGACTTTATTGCTCTAGAATTTATAAAAAGATTGAACACTGGAAGTGCCAGCACAGGAAACAATTCGAGGATTTTATAATTTGATCAAAAAATTAAATGCCACAATTTTGTATTTTCATTAAATCATAAATTTGTTTAAAATGTTTTAAAATTATCATTGAATTCATAAGTTTAATTTTTATTTTGCAACTAGTATCTTATATAGTGTTTGTTTTTTTCTATTTAACATATAAAAATATATTTGTCATACATTTTTTTTTTTTTTTTATTTTTCTCTTCAGAAAAAAAGGGTTGTTTAAATTTTACTTTAAATCACAGATTTTTTTTTCAATCATTTTCTAATCTTTTGTATCAATTTTATTTAAGATATTGTTCAAACAAAGAAAAAATTACTACATACCAACAATTTCAAAGCAAATTCATATCATATTCATATTAACATTCTTCCTACACTTAACATTTTTCGACCTACATACTTTGCTGTAAAATTAGAGTGGCAAACCCTAGAAGTCAATGCCAGTTCTCAAATATTTTATAAAACATTCTATTTTTTATATGCATACATTTATTTATTTTTACATAAAATTGTGTATATATATATATATATATATATATACACAATTTTATATATATATATATATATATATATATATATATAGTAACAGTATGGGAGGTGTGAATGAGAAAGAATGGTTCTGTTTTGATAATGCCCCACAAATTGCAGCATCCAAATTGTAACTGTATGAAAGGAGGCTTTTAAATTAGACAACAAACAAATGAAGAAAGAGAAATGTTATCATTTATATATCAAATTCTAATGAAAGTTAATATTAAACCACTAAACATCACATGATCACCATTTCATACTGTATGAAGAGTTTTGGCTGTTTTAGAACATTAATATGAAAACTAAATTAGTTCTTAGGATAATATCTCAAAATTAAACAGGGCAAACTTCAAGCAATAGTAAAAAGAATACATCCAAGTTTATTATATCTCTATATTAATGCATTGTATAGGCTTAAACCTGTATTAATATATGTAATATATTGTGGGATTCGAGCTCAGACTTTCACATGACCCACTCCTCTCAGTGCCATCTGATATCGCTGACCAACCTGATCACAGACATGTTGAAAAGATAAATAATCACCAATATACGTATTTCCTGCTAAACCAGCAATCATCAGTTGGTCTAGATTACTATCCTCACACACACACACATATATATATATATATATATAATCAGTGCTCAGATTTATATTAAGATAGCCAATCTTCATACTTTAATGGACAGGCTTCAAACTATTCCAACTCACAACTCTTCAGCCTTCCATTTTATTGAAAATTGGATGGTGAAACATTCAAAGCCCTTGTTATCTTGGCACTAACAAGGGCTTTGAATGTTCCACCATCTGATTTTCAATAAAATGGAAGGCTGAAGAGTTGTGAGTTGGAATAATTTGAAGCCTGTCCATTAAAGTATGAAGATTGGCTATCTTAATATAAATCTGAGCACTGACTATATATATGTGTGAGGATAGTAATCTAGACCAACTGATGATTGCTGGTTTAGCATGAAATACATATATTGGTGATTATTTATCTTTTCAACATGTCTGTGATCAGGTGGGTCAGCAATATAAGATGGCACTGAGAAAAATGGGTTGTGTAAAAGTCTGAGTTCGAATCCTGCAGATATTACATATATTAATACAGGTTTAAGCCTGTACAATGTATTAATTTATATAAATAGTGTGTAAAAGGTCTGCCTATCCCTCGCATGTATATGTATAAATGGATTATTCTCCTGTACATGGGGGATCAGAATGACTAATATGTCAACATGGGCAGGATGACAACCTTGGCACTAACAAGGGCTTTGAACGTTCCACCATCCGATTTTCAATGAAATGGAAAGCTGAAGAGTTGTGAGATGGAATAGTTTGAAGCCTGTCCATTAAAGTATGAAGGTTGGCTATCTTAATATAAATCTGAGCACTGATTATATATGTGTGTGAGGATAGTAATCTAGACCAACTGATGATTGCTGGTTTAGCATGAAATATTAATATTGGTGATTATTTATCTTTTCAACATGTCTGTGATCAGGTGAGTCAGCAATATGAGATGGCACTGAGAGGAGTGGGTCATGTGAAAGTCTGAGTTCGAATCCGGCATATATTATATATCTACATTGTAATTTCATGATTTAATATTAAGATATATTAATGAGACTAGAAATTACCTGTTGAATGTAGTATAGAAACAAAGGGAATACTTTATTAAATCTAGAATATATTTTAAAATCAAATAGATGTAGATAGTGCATTTAACATCTTAATTCTTTAATATTCTATAATACAGATATTCATTTGGGCTTGACCAAGTAATCAAAATAGCATTTTGATATTCTCAGGATAAAATAGTTAAAGTAATTTAACCAAGTTTTGCATTATGAGCCACACATATAAATAAGGGATGTAATTTTAAATGAAAAAAAATTACATGAAGTCAAACTTCTAATAAAACAATCCGTTCACTTTTTGTTTATGCTATATTTGACAGTGGAAACAATAAAATAAAATATCAAAGCAAGAATATCTCTTTTATCACATAGGTTTCTTACTTGATTTATGGAGCTTATGTTGAGTCATATTTGTTATTGATTTATTTATTAGATGGCATTTTTATCCAAGATAGAGACTATCTACATCATATGACTAAATATTTCATAATAATAATAATAATAATCCTACTTATTAATATGCAAGTAATTAGAGATCAGAAATTCATTCTTTTGGGAGAAATTAATTCGAGATCAGAAAATGATTCTTTTGGGAGAAATTAATTCACTCTGCAAATCAAAAAACAAAATTTTTTTTAAAACTATATTGTGTATCTGTATTCCTTTGAACTACATTTCTCTTTTTTTTAGATAATTAACCACAAGTTGCATTTTACAATAATCACTCTTACTTAGTAATACATGTCTAAATATGGCAAAAGCACTAATAAATCTATCTGTATAATGCTTAACTTTATGAAGTCTAGTAGGGATTTTATATATAATATTACAGTGACTCAAATAAGTACTTTTCTTAATAAACATTTAAAATGTCTATGAATCTCTAGGGTTATGCATGTATACTCATATATAAAAAATGAAATACTATAGTGGCAAATCCTCCCTTCAAACATATTTCATGATTAAGAATTGTTTTTATGTTATACAGAAATGAAAATATACACCTTGCTAGTAATAATAATAATAAAATCAAATTTTATAACTTTTAAAGCCATCTACATTTTGATACAAATGCCAATAAAGGTTTCATCTTATAATTCTTAAAAGGAGGTTGCTTTGACAACAGTTTGATATTGCTGATTGTTATAGATATTCGAATTGTCTAAGTGATGATTGATGTTAATGATTGTGTAATACATACACACTGTACAATAAGTATATATGCATGTGTTATAAATCAACTGATATAGTTATAAAAAAAGTCAATATGTGTTAATGTGCTTCAATCTATTCATGGAGATATACTAAAGAATATATATATATATATATATATATATATATATATATATATATATATATATATATATATATATATATATATATATATATATATATATATATATAGGACAAATGTGTATAAACATCAGTTTAGACTGTAATTATAATTGATAGACCTTCTCTTATAAGTTTTTTTATTTTAACATAAGATAGATAGTTATTTTAAAAAATTATGCTTTGGTTTTGATGCCTAATCATGGTGAAGAAGGCTAACTAAGTCTTTTGTTGAGGAACATGTGAATTTAGAAGAATTTAGTTAGTTTAGAAATTTTATTTTTGCAAATCGTGATAAGATGGAAAATAAGATTAATCAAAATTTTCATAAATGCTTCTTAAATTATAATGTTGATTTCATTCTCTGGGTGAGGATAGTTGGTTATTTAATATGATTTTCATTCATATATGTATGCTTTTCCATGAACTTTGATTTGACAAAAACTGGCAGACACAAGCAAAGAGGCAACAAAGTCCTGGATAATTTTTTTATTTACTCACACAAACCACTATGCATGTCCAGTTTAAATTGAATTATACCCTTTCAGGTGAACAATGTAAAAGCAACAAAAACAAAATATTGCTAGTCTACTATATATGCCAACAGAGTCATAATGGTATTTTTATGATGTCCACATGAATTTCCTTTAATGATCTCCATAGCATTTTTAGATTTATAGCTTCTCAAGGAATATTTTGTTCAACTCTTATTGTTAATTGTTAAATTCACATACATGTTGACAATAATTTTTTCAAGTTTCTTTTTGAACATCTTAACATCATATTGTTGATATTAAAATAATAATAATAATAATAATAATAATAATAATAATAATAATAATAATAATAATAATAATAATAATAATAATAATAATAATAATAATAATAATAATAATAATAATAATAATAATAATAATAATAATAATAATAATAATAATAATAATAATAATAATAATAATAATAATAATAATAATAATAATAATAATAATAGTAATAATAATAATAATAATAATAATAATAATAATACAACCAATGTAAAATATAAAAATACATATATGTAAATCACAAGTCTCTTTTTTTTACAAATAAATAAAGGTGTACATATACTTTTAACTCATCATGTTAATAACACAACTAATATAATTTTAATATGATTCCTTTACCTATCCTTTCTTTATTCATTATTATTATTACCCTCTCAACAATCCTAAATAAATATTAATCTTAAATGTGTTAAAAAATAATAATGATAAAAATAAAAAGAGAGTGAAACTTGAGAATTGAAATGTTATATATATATATATATATATATATATATATATATATATATATATATATATATATATATATATATATATATATATATATATATATATATATATATATATTAAGATTGCAATATGCATCAAATGCTTAATTATATAAATAAATATATACTTAACTAATAAAAAGAAGTTTATCCTTTAATAATAACTAATTCAGAACTTTAAAAATACTTAAGAGAACATTTCTGCTTTTTTCATCCTTTATATATAAATAGATATAAATATTTCTTAATTAACTGTGAGGATCAATCCTTAGGATATATTTTGTTCCTCTTATTTTTTGTGTGTGAAGACAAAATTACATTGATGGCAAAATTATAATTAAATAAAGTAACATCAGATTTTATCATAATTTTAATGTTATAACTTTATGTTATGGATACATGAAGGTTTTTTTGTTGTTATTGTTGTTAAATGATTCTATCAACAAAATCATAGAAAGTACCTTATGCTGTTGTGGTTTGGAAAAGAATTAATAATAATATTCAAAATATAATTATAAAAATATGGAAAAAAAATAAAGATCTCAAAAATGTAAAACAGTATCTTGATGTAGAGTGGAAATTTGTTTCAGTAAAAAGAAAAAAAATGGAACTATAGATAAAAAAGGGATGACCTTATGAAGTGTGTGGAAGAAACATATAAAGGATTATATACTAATAAAAAATAAAAAGTGTATCCCCTACATTACTTCATCTTCTGAATTGCAAAACTTTTTAATGAAGAGGTGAGGCATGCAATTAAATTTGTGAAGAAATAAAATATTCTATAAATGACTATTATAGTTTTACATGATCATCTATTAAAATTTATATGATTAATAATTAAAATTTTATCTGAATTTAATTTGGGGTAACCAGATTGATTTCTATCTTCACATTTTTAGGGTTAGTATTAAAGGACTATAGTAAGTTTATGATAATGTTAGTTGAACTGTTATAAAGTGAAAAATATAGGCTTTGGATGTTTAAGATGTGGTAGCAATTATATTTCAAATGAAGTGTTTTGTTCCAAAAATGTTTGTAATTGTTGAAAGAATTTCATTTGTTTCATTTTGGATGCTTTTATTTTCAATATTTTTATCAAATGTTTTTGAATTGTAGTGTAATGAATATTTATTTTCTGTTTTAAAAGAAGCAAAGGAATAAAATAATTGTGAAAAATTATATGTAAAATGTTTAAATGATAAAGATGTATCACATATTTGGAAGACTGCAGTAATAATATTGGTATTTAAGTCAAATGATAATGAAGTTATTAGAAATTATAAAACCATTACTTTTATATTAGTTCTATAAAATTTGTCATTAATATAATTAGAATTCATCTATGATGATCTTTGGATCCTAATTAACTAAAAGATAAACTGGATTTAAAAATGGTTCTTGTACAATGGATCAATTTACAATTTTGAGAGAATTTATAAAAAGGATCATTGAATATGAATTGCTATTTTGCTTTGGATTTATAAATTTATAAAAAGATGTTAGATTAAAAGGCATTTTCACAATGATTAAAACTTTAGATTATCCAAATATAGATATAGAATCCAGTTATACTTTAAAGAATATTTATCGAAATGCTGCAGCTATGATTATATTTCAATGTGATACTAAGAAGAATAACATTGAGAACAATATTTGACAGGATGATTTCATATTTTCAAAACATTTTCTAACAATTTTCATAAGTATTTTGTGTACTAAAATAGTAACTTAATGACATAAAAGTAAATAGAAATTATTTTATTCATCTACACTTTACCAATGATATAGTTATTTTAGCAAAAATGCTTCAGAGCTTCAGGAGATGTTGCAAAAGTTATCATATGAGAGTAAGAAAGTAATATTAAAAATAAATGCTAAAAAGTAATATTTAGTGGATTTTCTCAAAAATAAAAACTTAAAATCCAAAAGGAGGAATTAGAAAAATTTAAGTACTATAAAAATACCTTGGTCAGATTATTATTGTGGATGGAGTCATAATGATTCAAATTAATGATAGAGTTGGATGTAGTGTTTTTAGCATAAATAACAATATTAAAAGTAAAAATACCTATATATTTAAAAAGGAAGGTTTTTAATAAATGTTTTTACCTGTTCTTACTTAATTATCTGACACTTAGATACTCAACAGAAGATCACTAGAGAGATTTCAGAACATCCAACAAATTATCAAGAGATGTATATTAAAATTAATAATAACATATTGGAATAAAATACATGGATGAATCAACAGATATCACTTGCATCATTGAAAGAACTGTCTAAAATAAACTGGTAGAAACACATAAGATATAAGATAAAATAACTGACAAACATTTGATGTTTTAAGTTAGATCCCAAAAGACAGGAAAACTGTTAGAAAAAAATTGTGTGACATGAATAGTTAAAATAAGGAAGTTTATTGGCGTGATATGAACAAGCAAATCTATAGATAAAAACAATAAACATGGGAAGACACATTATGTTGCAGTGGATCTATAGTGTTTAAAATGATTATGATGATAAGTTTATTCAGGTGATGCATTTGATTTTTAATATTCATTCTTTCACCCATTGTTTTTATTTTGTCTATTTTTCAGATTTTCTTTTTGCTGTTTTCATTTATTTTGTTTTTTTCTTCATATATCATTTATCTGTGACTTTTGATGTATAGGCAATTTTATTAACTTTGTTTTTAATTTGCCTTCTTCATATTTTTCATGACAGTCAATTATTATCTTTTTAGTTGGAGATTCAATTATGGCATGCATAGGTTTCTCATTCCTTAGATAAGCAGAACATTTAAGATTTCTGTTGTTTTACTTCATTATGTAATCATATAGATCTATTTCTTTGGATAATCTTTGGGTTATTGTATCTTGTATTAATTTTTGGTTTAAACAAAACCCAAATCTTTTTCTCAATTAAAGTTTTATTTTTTTGGTCATAAAACATTAAATGTATTTTCCTTAGAATTTAAGATTAATAATATAATTCTTAATTTTTTTCCCCACTAATAATTTCACTGAAATATTACCTGAAATCATTTATTGATAATATATTGGTGCAACAGGGCATAAAGGGTTTTATGCATTTCTTTTTTGTTTTTGTCTTTTTAAGTGCTCTTTTAAGCTGTTGATAGGTCCTAGAGTGATTAGGAAATAAATGGGCATATATGTCTAATACTCTCCTCAATAATATGATTTTTTTATTTTTTAAGCCATAAATTTTATGCCTTTGTATGAAACATGAACTTGCAGTAATCCATGGAATGAAATATTTTTTCTTATCAATTTTTATATTATTTTCAGTGTGATACTTGTCCATATAAAGTATGTATTGATCAACCTTATGAACAACTTTACATTATTTGATTGTACATAGATCATATGGACTTTTTGCAATGATTTGGTTAAATTGAGAAGGATGTGCAATCTTTAGACAGAATTTTTGTCATAAACTGGCAGGCTGAACATTATTTTCCTTGTGTATTTTTGATGTATATAATTATGTCCAAATATCATGCATTTCTGAACATAAACTATAGGTGCTCTTTGCACAAATAATTTTTATGTCTCTCAAAGATAATAATATTCTATCAACTGCCAATGAAACTTTGTACTGATACATATATATTTTGTGTTTAATTCATACATTTTAGTATATGAGCTGCTCAGCTTTGACGGATCCAGGTTATCAATTCTACTCATATTCCTGCTTGTTGCTTTTGGGTTATTACATATTCAGGCTCTCACATGCCAATGTAATTTTTTTCTGCTTTATAACTATGGAATTTTTTGCCTGAAATTCTTAGCAATGAATTTGCATACATAATGACTTATTTTCTTATATTTTAACTCATAGTCAAATGCAACATATACATTTGTTATATCATCATACATGTATCTTGAGTAACCTAACACCACTTTGTTTCTAAATTTATCAATAAAAGTTTATGGTCAGTCACTATTTGGAAAGGCTATTTGAATAAATATTCATAATTTTTTCACTTCACATGGAATAGCTAGTACATCCTCAGTAATTTTTTTATAATGTTCCTTAGCTTTTGCTATATTTCTTTATATATAATTTAAAAAGATAAAAAAATTTAAAAAAATGTAATAAAACATATACCATTGTAACAATAATAATAAATAATTGCTCCTAATTTGCCATTCTAGTACAGCAAAAGTTAGCTGAATCACTTGACTGTTATTGAAATAATTTTAATTAGTAATATATGTGATAACATAAATACTCTAATTGTTTTCAAAATTTTCTTATTGATAATATATTTGACTCTATTTATGTTTTTTTAACAAAAAAATAATAATCGAATGATTTAGCAATTTATGCTTTCTTTCTAAATAAATAAAAATTCAAAGTAATTTAATCACATAGAAAAAGCCTCAAACTCTTTAACTTAACTTAGTCCATTAATATTTTGGCTGTTTGTAATTTATGTAAGGCTGGGTTTTTTATTTTGTCATTTGATATTATGTTCCCAAGAAATTTTAATTTGGTTACACACACTTGACCAAATGTAAAGGCTCTCTAAATTTTTTCAATGTGTTTTTGAACAGTCTTGGAGTCATCAAAATTTGTCATCCTGCCTCTGATATTTGAAGCAGCATTTAAAATTTTGATTGAAAAGGTTTAGCTGCAGTAATATCAAACAGTGTCCTATAGTAGTATTAACCAATTTCCTACAGTATTTTAAAAGTTTGACAGGATCATTCATATTAATATTTCTGCTGATAAAAATAATTATTAAAATCAAGTTTGATGAAGTGAAGTTTTTATTACAACATAGCCAATACTTCTTTCATGTTTCATACTGAATAGCTCTTTTAATCTAATATTTATTAACTGTGACTGTAATCGTTACAATTATAGATATGAACATTTGATGAACAAAAATCCACTTTTGTTCATTGAATATTATATGTATGTAGTTTCCAAAATATAGAAAAGTACTGTCTAACAAGCTCATACAAAAGTTAATCTGTAATATATTAAAGTCATTTAAATTATGCATATTAAATTTCTTATTCCACTGAAACTTTTTTCATAATGATCATTTACATCTTTATTGCTTTAAACAACTTTTTGTCAATAATGGAGTTTGTTTTTCTATTTATAATATATATAATGGCAAGCTTTCTTTGTGGTTTATTGGCTATTTAAATATATTACCATTCTCATTGAGATTTATAATGAAGATTTTGCTAAATCAGATATTATAATGATAAAATATGTCAATCTTAATTTGATATTAGCAATCATCTAAATCAATATCTATTTCATTTCTAACTATGTCCATGAAAATTTGTTTACCATCATAAATTGTCTTAAGATTTTAATGATAATGTTTTTAACAAAGTGTTTTACAGGTATCTCCTATTTTTTTATAATTGGATTGATAGATCCATTTTGACTCTACATTTAAAATATTGGTATTACTTTATCTGAAATTATTTTTGTTTTGGTCTTCTTCGCCATAGAAATTAAAAATAGCTTTTCTTTCATTTGCTAGAGACACTTTATAGGCTTGTTTATTCAATTTTAATAATTATAGTATTTTGAGTGTCATTTATCTTACTGTCTAGAAATTTGTGCGTTTCTCCAGTATGAATTCATTGACAAATCTTAGATTAAGTTAAAAACTGCTACAACATATTTCATAACAACTGATCCAGGAGAATAACATTGAAAAAATTTTTATATGAGCAGTGGTCCAGATTTGACTGTTTGTTTTTTTTTACAATTGTCTCATGTGTTTCATGTGTATCCACACTAGGTGGAACAAAAGAATTGAATAAAATAATTGTTTAACTTACTTATTACTTTTTATATAAATTAATTCATTTTGTATATAGCTGAATAGTTGTCTACTAATTCTATTACTCTTTTACACACAAAGAATAGCAGTACAACTATTTTATATTTATTGTTTGCATTCGATATGAAACATTTCTGTATATGTAAACACATGTATAGGTCATTCAAAGGCATTATTAATGGCAAATAGATCATCTACTGTTGTGATAATTATTTTACTATGTGTTTAATTCCACAATTATGAATTTAAAATAAATATGACTCAAACGAAAATTAAATGAATGAGTGACAATTGCAATAACATAGTTAGTTATATAATACAAATTAACAACAAATATAGATTTATTGTTTTAAACTTATACATTCTATAACATTTCTATTTTAAATTACTAATTTAATATTATTTCATAACTAATTCAGCCTACAGACATATTAAATCATAATATAATGTGTTTAAATACCTAATCATCTGATTCATCTTCAGACAACATTTTCTTAGTTCACAATGTTTCTCAATGCTTTTTCATCTACTTCCGAGTACTTTCTGTCCTGAAAGTTTAGGAGTTCTTTAGCAATCTCAAAGTTTTCTCTCTTATTGTTGTGTCTGTTCTCTTTTTACAATTCTCATTCTTTTTTTGAGTATTGATTGACCATTCAGATGAATTTCTCAAACATTAAGTTGCCTAAATATTTAATTGGATTAAAATTATTATTTTTTAAATTTTTAATTAAATTTGACTTCTTTTGCTTAAATATAGTGCACGATTTTTTAAAAAAAAACAGTAATTAAACTCCATTTCCTATTTATATCCAATTATATCTAATGAGTATTATTTTTTATAATAGTATTTACTTAGAAATTCATTTTCTTATTCATTCGTTTTAAATACATATTTTAAATATGAGATATAATACTTCTGTTATAAAGTGGACAGAAATCATTTCCACCTATTTGGTGAAGGTCGTTTAATATTATATATGCTTATATTTATAGCTTAAAAAAGATTTCTAAGCAATCAACGTATTTATTTAGAAAGATGGGTTGTATATTTAGAGAAAAGGTTAAATGTTTAAAACCCTAGATCACTTCAAAAAATAGATGTTTATTTCATTATATATATATATATCGCGACAAGAAGTAATTTGATATATTTTCATAGATTTGACAGCTTGCAAAATTTATGGAGTTAAATTTAGGACTGCCATGATTTGTTTGTTATATACTATTTTTTATAAAATGTTTACTGTTTCTTAATAGGTAATAAATATCTACCTTCAATTGGCAAGAAAATTAAAATGTATTGTTTTGCAATCTTTAATCTAAAACTAAAATCAGTATATTAATTTTGAATTTTTATGAAAGTATATAAAGTGCTTTTTAAAAAACATGTTGCAATAGCAAGACAACAGAAGTATGGTCTAATAATAATATTTAATTATAATCAATATTTGCTTAGTGGATTATTGATTGTGAATATTTTTAACAAATTTTTTCTAGTATTTTAAAATTTAGAATTGCACCAAAATATTTATAAGTAGTTATAATAATCTTCAATTGTTTATGTTTAAGAACGAATAGTAAACGTAGAAAGATAAATCTAAATAAGAATAATGTTAATCAGTTCTACAGTATAATCAAAATTTAATTTTACATATTGCTATAAAAACATGTTAATCAACAAAGTATAAATATTATAACACACCACACACATTTATATTACACTAATTTAATGAAATCAGAATAAACATATAAATAATCATAAGTTATAAAAGTAACTCATTGTTTATATTCAATTACAAGAAAATATAGAATTATATAAATAATGTCTTATTAATGAGAAGAACCTAACACAAGGTTCACACTTCTGACCTGACACTTTATGACATTTTTACTATTATTATTATACTACTATTAATAATAATAATAATAATAATAACAATAATAATAACAGCAACAATAATAAAAATAATAATATATTTATTTACTCTTTCATAGAGTTTAAAATATACTAACCACTTAAAATCAGATAATTTAAGTATTATATATATATATATATATATATATATATATATATATATATATATATATATATATATATATATATATATATATATATATATATATATATAGTAAAAGTAAAGTGACAGTATATAATGATATAGTATTAATATACTTAGTATTTTCTATAATATAGATTTTATTATGCTGAAAGATTTAGCTGCTTCTATAAATATATTGTTTATTTCTAAGGGTTATTAGTATCAATATAATTGTATAATTTTCTTATCCTTTGAAAAATAAAGTGTTTAAATACAAAATTTTAATGGTTGTTATTTCTATCTTATAATGTGTCTTTGTTGTACATTTTTCAATATTTTTTCAATAGTTGTATAATTCTTTTTTGTATCTCTTTCTAGTGTATGATGTATATAACTATCAAAATTTATTTCAAGATCTTTGTGAGATTCTTTTTTTATAGTTATTTTTTGTTGTTGTTACCGGTGTAGTGATTTATATTAAAAATATACAGTTTCTAGTATAAGATAAAGAACAACATTTTTCAATGTTTATTTTCAAGCTATGAGTAATACATTAGTTTTCAAAATTATTTAAATCACCTTGTAATTTAGTCATATCTAATTGATCACTTAAATATTTTGTTACTATCAACTTATATTAAAATTTCTAAATGATTTATAATTATTGGTCTATGTCTACATAAAATATTAAATAACAATGGTTCCAAATCTCCTTCTTAATATAAGAATAATAAAACATTACTTTAGCTTACATATTGATGTTATAGCAGCATAATTTGCCCTAACTCTGTGATACTTATTGTAAGCTTTAGTAAGTAATAATACATTCCTGATGATAGTACTTATTAAATAATCCTGTGTCATCCTATACTATATCATCAGATTAGTTTCAAGCATATGGCTTTTTTCAGTAAGAAGATTTGAATCTTGGATCAGTGCATCAGGATTTTTAGGGTCTAATGCACCATACTTTCAGCCCCCATCTTTTATCTCTCTGTTACATTATCAAGGTATCATCCCAAATTAAAAATCATAGAAATGTTCAATTTAGGATCTAAAGCTCATCACTGATGACAGCCATAAACTTGAAACTAGTCTGGAGATATTGATTTAGATGACACAGATATAGGATTCAATAAACATTATCATCTGGCATTTATTATTACTGGTTAATATTTATAGTAAGTGATAAAGATGGGGAAAATCATGCTACTATAACAATAACATTAATAACAATAATAATAGAGAGTTGTTTGATTTTTTTGCAGACATTTTTTTAATAAAAGTTCTTGGTAGCCTAAAGATGCATTTTTTTATTTCATATTTAAACTTATATTATTACTTACAAACTGTGATTGTTTTAAAAAAAGAACAAAAAAAACTAGTACTAATTTCCAGAAGGGTAAAATATTTTTGCAAATCTTCAATGGTCAAATCTATCTTTGTTTATGTAAGTTCTCTTAGACTTCTTCATCTTTTAATTCATCAGGTATTATGTAAACTATTTTGCCAGATTTTTTTATTCATAGAAAATAATGTAATTCCAAAAATTCTTGAACATTATTTTCTTCTATTTTATGAATCTCTTACTTTTTGCAAGATTTGCAATTTTAATATTTATAAAAAAAATTTTTGAATGAACTATTTCGGCTAAAAAAAATTTCCAGTTAAATATTCATAAATGATACAGTGGTGAGCTCTTAAACTTCATCAACAAGTACATTTCAAATTACTGAAATTCTTTCCACAATCTTGGACATTGATTTTGTTTTTTGTATTTCTTTTCAGTGCCATTTTAGTAGACACTACACCATTTTCAACACTAGGGGAAGTCACAGAAGCACCACTTACATAACCAACCAATAATCAACCTTCAACTTTTCATACATTGTTTCAATAAAACATTTCCAAATATTTTTGTAGAATCTACTTAAACAAATTTTAAATTTCATTGAAAATTAAATTGAAAAACCCAAAGAGATTCATAGAAATAATCTATAAATTTGTTCCCGATATTTTATCCACATAACTATCATCAAAACATGTTCAAGTATTTATATGCAGCAGCAAAATAAATTACTAAACCAAGATAAAGAAAGCGTGGCAAAATAATAAATCCAAATAAAATATTTCAAAATTCATTAAAAATTTAGGTAAATTATTAAACTAACATAAAAATACATAAAGGTATATATCAGTAAACATAGAGAGGATTATCAAAATATGTTCTAGTTAGTAAATATTAGAATCAAAACAATATGATTATTATATATGGGACAAAAAGAAATTATTAAACTAACATGAAAACCAATTTTAAAAAAGCGCTTAAATGAACGTATTTTAATTTTTAAAATATGAAAGCAGAGTACAAACATCTTAAAAGTATTTTAATTTTACAATCAAGAAATAACGCATTACATTTTAAACTTAAGCAAAAGCTAAAACATTACGTGAGAAATATTTATTTTATGTTATACCAAAGTACTTATTAATTCTTATGAATTTCAAATTTCAATAAAACTTTAAAAAAAAATGGCATCAGAATATATTTCAAACTTTTTCCAAGCTTAAAAAAATATATGTGAAAAATATTATATTGTTGATTTTTGAATAGTAAATACACATAATATTATCTGAAATAATATCACAATACTTTTAGAGAGTTTATTTAAAGAAACTATAAACTGTTATATTTGTATCACGGTTCTCATCTTGCCTAAGAATGAAAAAAAAAATGTTTTGATCTTGTAATGTGGGAGCAGGAAAAAAAAGTTTTGGTCAAATTTTATCTCATGATTTTAAATTGATAAAAATAAAAGTAAAAATAAAATAAAGAAGAAAAAATGATCAGTCCGTTTTAAACAATAATTAAGAGCTTGACTTTATAATCATTATCATCAGCCATTATCAATCCACTGCACGATGAAGGTCTCTCCTAAGTTCAATCCATCTTCTCTGATCTTTATATTCTCTTCTCTATATCAACCCTGCACACTTTCTTATTTCATCCATCCATGTCACATGTGGTCTCTTTCTGGGTCTTTTACAATCTCTTGGAATCCAGTGTAAGATTTCAATTGTCCATCTACTATCATCTTTTCTAGCAATATGTCCAGCCCAACTCTACTTTAGTCTTTTAATTTTTTCAATGAGGTCAGTAACACCTGTTTGTTCTTTTACCTTTTCTATTAAGTGTGAGAGTCCCAAATTCATAAGTAAGAACTGGTAAGACACATTTATTAAAACTTTCTTTTTTAAACATAGGCATATTTCATTTTAGTATCAAGTTATTTCAACCATTATTTCTACCAAAAGCACTCACTCAAACCAAGTTTAATTCTATGATTACTTTCATCCATCATATTTCCATCTGTATTAATAATTTGACCAAGTTATTTGTAGCTATTAACTTATTCTAACTTATCATAATCAACCTTTATTTTCATATTTTGAGAAAATCCATTGAACATTACTTTAGTCTTTTTAACATTTATCTTTAGTCCTACTTTCTTACTTTCATCTGATAATTCCTGCAACATTTCCTGAAGATCTAAAGCATTATTTGCAAAAACAACCATCATCTGCAAAATCTAAATGATTTAAATAATCTCCATTTACTTTCACTCCTTTAGCTTCCCATTTTAATCCACAAAATACTTCTTGCAGCACTGCTGTAAAAAGTTTTGGAGATATAAAGTCACCATGTCTTACACCCTTCTCAATGTTGACTTTCCTAGTACCATTATGTAATCTAATTGTTGCTGTTACATTTTTCTAAATATTCTTTAAAATATGATAATATCCTGGATCTATACCTTTATGATCCAATGCTTTAATCACTGAAGAAATATTTATACAATGAAATGCCTTTTCATAATCCACAAATCCAAAGCATAATGGCAACTCATATTTACTTGTCCTTTCTATAACTTTTCTCAATACCTGGAGATGATCTACTGTACTAAAACCACTTTTAAATCCAGCATGTTCTCTTGGTTGGTGAAAATCCAATGTTTTCTGTAGATGAGTTGTAATTTATTTGATAAATATTTTATAAAAGCTGATAAAAAATTGCTAGGTCTATAATTTCTAATATTTTTTTTCATGTGTCAATGTATCGGCCAGGAAGCGAACCCACAAACCCAGGACAACTGCTTGTAAGGCTGCTGTGCTGACCACTCGATCATCAATGCACTTTTTTATCACTTTTTTTAAATATTAATATTTATACTGCATTCTTCCAATAATCTGGTATATTGAATTGTATTTTGACTAACCGAAAATACACATTTCAAGATTGTAATGTTTTTAATAAATTTAACACAGGAAGTGATCATCGATTAGGAAAATGTAAGATATGTGTTAATGCAAAACTAGAAAGACAAAAGTTATTAAGAAGAACAATATTTACAGTTGATATTCCTAATCTTCAGATATATACTAATGAATTGAAATTAAAACTTACAAATTGGTTTCAAGTACGAGTAGATTTTGAACATGATTCAGATTTGAATGAAATTAATAAGAAAATAACTGATACACTTTTAAAAACAGCAATTGACCAATAAAATTTCTACTAAGACTGGAGAATTTATGAAGAAAAGAAGGAATATGAAAATTTACAAAAGTGATCCATTAAAAAAGATTGAATACCTCGAATTTTGTAAAATTGTGCAGAAAAGAGTTGAAAATGATATAAGAAAGTATAACTGTGAACTAGCAAGGAAAGCTGTAGAAGACAATAAAAGCCTCAAGAGTGTAAAACAACATTTTAGTATTGGTAGGAAATTTATATCTGCAATAAGAAAAAAAGATGGACTTATTACTAAAAAGAAAGATGACATCATGAAATGGATACAAAACTTCTATCAAGAATTATGTAGTAATAAATGACAATTACCTCCTATATCTATTATATCTTCCAAATTTCCCAGAATTTTAAATGAAGAAGTAAGACATGCAATTAAATTTATGAAGAAAGGAAAGGATCCAGGTAATGATGGAATTATAATTGATATATTAAAAAAGCAGATGAAGTAATAGAAACATTTTTAGCAAAGTTATATACCAAATGTTT
Organism: Epiperipatus broadwayi; assembly: GCA_028023455.1. Taxonomy (NCBI): domain Eukaryota; kingdom Metazoa; phylum Onychophora; class Udeonychophora; order Euonychophora; family Peripatidae; genus Epiperipatus; species Epiperipatus broadwayi. The sequence goes on along the minus strand of JAQFVV010001390.1, from coordinate 2,110 downwards.
AAATGACTTTATAATAAATTTATTTAAATATGTCCATCTATTCCATACACTTCCCACTCATCTAACTATTTATCTATCTGTCTTTTTTATATATATATATATATATATATATATATATATATATATATATATATATATATATATATATATATATATATATATAAAACTATTCATTTATCTATCTTTATCTACTAATCGATCCATTCTGACTATCTAGCTATTTGTGTATCTCAATCTATGTTTCTATGTATCTATATACCTATCTAACTGACTTTATTTCTGTCAATCCTTCCATCTCTTTATGCAGTTATATACTTATTGACATATGTATTTAATCATCTATCTATCTAACTAATTATCTATTTATCTATCTATGTAACTTTCTATGTATCTGTCTATTAATCTGACAATACATTTATCTATATATAAATGTATCCATTGAACTATGCATCTATATTATCACTTATTTATTAGCTGACTCATCCATTTATCTATTAGCAATTTTTCCATCCATTTATTATTTATTTATCTATTTATATATTCATTCAACCATCTACTTAGATAGACACATAGATAAGAAAGTAAGCAGATAGATAGGTTGATAAATAAATTTACAAATTGATAAGTAGACAGACAAATGGATAAGTATTTTAGTAGGAATGTATCTGGGTAAATGGATTGCTAATAGATGAATGGAAGAGTAAGTAAATATATAGATGGATAAATAGATGGATACATAAATAAATAGAAAGAAAGGCAGGCAGATAGAAAGATGGATAGATAGATTAATATATATATAGTGTAACGATCCGGAGAATAGCACTTAACGTAATATGCACAACAGGGCGCTATCTAGGTATTTCAACCTAGAAAAATTTATAAAGGAGGCAGATATGTAAGTAAAAAAAAAAAATTTTTTTTTTTTTTTAAATTTTGATTCCGGTCGTTAGCCCATGTCACTAGCTCAGTGGAATAGCAGAGATTTAATAATATACTATAAGAATATATATATAAAAAAGAATAAAATAAGACATTGACTCTCATCAGATAGGAATATTACATCTATCTAATGAGAAGAACAATAAAAAAAACACTCCATAGAAAGGAACTGCATTCTCTGTCTTATAATTCCTTCCATAGGCAAACGGGTGAGTGCGGCGTATATATAAATGATTCTGCTAGTAGCGAATCTCCGACTACATCTACTAACTACATCAATATATCCAATCCATTGACCCAATTTAACAACGACATAAATAACCTAAGATTACCCTCCCCTAATATAACGTTACAAATCTATACAGCCATTCACACCCGACTTAAGTTTAACATTTATATAATTTAACTTAACGGAAAACAGAAATCATAATAAAACTGAAAGAACAAAATTAAATAAATGGAAATGATTTTAAATAAATGAATAAAAAATACATCAAATAACATTATTAATAAATTAAGTTGGTCAGATAGGATAATATTGCAATCATTTAAATATGGAAAATTTTAATTTAATGTTCATTATTTATAAAGTTCTTACGGTTTAAAACAGTTCATCTTTATTCGTTGCTTGCCATGAATGTGAATTCCCACACCATCCTCAAAAGATTGGTATCCATTTAGCCGTTGTTTATTTATTTATTCGGAGATTTTTTAGTTTAGTTGGTCCTCAATGTAGAAAACGATAGTTCATTTCTCTTTCTTTCTTTGGCAAAACTGAAGGGATTGAATCGTGCATTTCTTCAATCCCTTCTCTCGCACCTCCACACTAACACCTATCTGTCACATCGTAATAATCATAATCACTCACTCATAATTTCCAAACTTGTCCTTTTATATTACGTTGAAAGATTGACTTAACATTACGTCATCGATGTGATGACCCTTTTCGTTGAGGTCTGATTTCCCAATAGATTTATTTCATTTGCTAAAAGTTTCTATTGTTTTCCTATCTGACCAATGTTTTTACATTTAAATGCCCAAGGCTGGTTTACATTTGACTAATTAAATTTATCATTTCCATTTTTGATTAATTAACCTGTTTTCCAAATCAAAGATATATTTAAAGATAAATTTAAAGATATAATTTTATCTCCACATCTTTTTAAAATTT
>JAQFVV010001389.1:62500-74576 GCA_028023455.1 Epiperipatus broadwayi | reverse complement strand
ACATTGTTCACGTCCTTTTGTTTATAGTAAATTATAAAAAAAAAAGTCAGCTCTGAAATATACATTATTTTATTTGCAGTCTTATTTAAATTCATGCATATAATTAATGTAAATTAGTTTGACTATATTTAAATAATAGATAGGCTTTCCCTTTTCTTTAACATTTATCTACAATTGAGAATGTTTTAAAATAAACATTTCTATGAAAAAATATGAATTAATTAATTTACATGTAAAGAATGAAAATAAATAAAGAACAAGTAAATGGCTTTATGCAAAATAAATTAGAGTAATGAAATGCAATCATATTTATATATATATATATACATATATATATATATATATATATATATATATATATATATATATATATATATATATATATATATATATATATATATATATATATATATATATATATATACATATGATCTAGAAATATGCATATTGCTATATAAATCCTAACTTATGGGGAAAAAAATTAATGTACATTTAATAAAGCACTTGGCCTGCCTAATTATTTTTTTAGTAAGGTTCCAAACTAAATTTAACTTATATATTTATTTTTGTTTTTATTTCAAGTAAAACATTATGTTAGTGTGTGCTTTTCTAAATATTTTGAATAACCTGAAAATGGACTCTATTTTTGAACTTAATATTTAACTAAATAGTAAGTGCTACTACTGTTAACCATGCATATAGTTATTGTTTTATCATTCATTGTTCATAAATATGTATGGTTTTCGAGCAATGATTGTTGTATGTTCCTTTGTTTTTGCCATAAAAGTTATGATTACTATGACCTTTCTTTCTGGGTAACTATTTTTCTAAAATTCAATGTTTGGGTTTAGCCTTTGATTATGTGGTCTGCATTTGTTAGGTCCATCTTATGAAAAAAAAAAATCTCATGCCTACCACATTTTGTCATTCATTTTTGACATTTTATTTCACTTAAATTTATGTAAAAATTGTATAGTCAGAACTTTTTTTCTTAATGTTATAACTCTCATATATTATCTGATTCTAAAGTTCCTAAAATGTCTGAAACTTCCTCTATTGTATAACATTTATTTTCATTTAGAACAGGTTCAATATAAAAGAAGAAATTCCATAGCATTGCCCTTTTATAGCTGTTTCTGATAAATGAAGAGTGATTATGACTTTTAAGTTTGCTGCTTTACTTTTCAGTTATAGCAAATAATTCCTCTATTGTCATCAGATATTCCAATGGGTTTTCATCATATTTAATTTTAAGAATCTTTATGCTAAGAAAGTGTGATTTGTATGTGATTACATATTGAGGTTTTTTATTACTTTTTAACATGTTTAATGTGGATTTATTTGTGATAATCTCCCACTGAGAATCCTTATCCTCTGTCTTTTACTTTAGAAAAATTGGGATATTATCACATGTTGTTTATCCTGGGCCTTTATAGATATAACATTTATATTATATCATTGTATTTGCACTTCTAGTGTCAACATATTTATTTTTATTCTGTATTGTTAACTTTAAATCTTCTCTCTTGTCATTAATTATTGACATCATTTTACTTACTTGAGTTTTATAATGTGTGTGAGTTACTGTTTTATTTGACTTAATTTCTTGTATGCCTTGTTTTAAATCTATTTATATTGGCTTTAATACATTTTCATATCCCCATTCCATATTCCATTTTTTTTCATTGTTGGTTGACTTATTCCAATTTGCTTTACTAATTTAAGGGTTAAGATAATTTAATTGATAATCCCTCTCTTGGAATTGATCTGCTATTATATTAAATACTATTTGAATCTTTTCCTGTAATTCTCCTAATCCCTTATTCTTTACCTCAATGGTAACTTGTGAGAAATACTCATAATTGGACATTATTATCTCATAACTTTGTATTTCTATGGCACTCCCCATTTTTACTTTTAATCTTTCATAATGCTTAAAATAAACACTCCATTTCCATGTTTAAAATGTTTAAGTTCTTTTTTCAAAGCTATATTGTCTTTCATGACTTGTCTTTAAAATATCTATATTCATCTTTTGATTCTTATATTTAATGTTCAGCATCTGGATTTTCACATTACTTTTAACTTTGCATCTTTTATCTTTTCTTTGAGGGCTGTAAAATTAATCTTAGTTTTTTCTCTCAAGGTTATATTTTAGTTCACAGCTTTTCTGGTTTTCCCTTTGTAACTTTTATTATTTAAATTGAACTTCTAGCTTCTTCAGCTCTTTAGAGTTATCTGCACACTACTTATAGTTATCTTCCAACTTTATAGATTCAATTCCAACTTTTTAGAGTAATCTTCATCTCTGCCTTTAATTCCTTGAGAGTTTTCATAATTTCCTGAAGATCGAGATTAGACTTGCACAACAACATTGGTTTTGTGTTTTTTATAATATCAGATTGATAGTATAACAATACTAAACAACTTATAATTTTCATGAATAAATACAATTATCATAAAATAGTAGTCATGGGTTTACCTCAATTTCTTTTGCTGCCTATAAGTAAAATCATTGAATATGCTTACACCTTAAAATTCTATATATTCTTCTTTCTGTAATAGGAGTTACTGTTACTAATTATTGTTTATTTTATTCCAATGAAAGAGATATATAGAGTATCAGTACATGAAATATAAAAAGATAAAATAAATATATTTTAATTTTTATCTTGTGAGATAAATATTTTAATTATATTGATAATTCACTCATTAGTTACATGTTCATGAACCAATTGATTTAGACTAACAATTATTCTCAAGCTAAATATTGAGCACAACTTGTAACTGTGAATGGGAGTAAAATGCTTTTAATTAATAGCCACACATTGGATACTGATTTGTAACAGTATACATGACTAAAATACTCTTAATTATGTACCCACAGATTTGGGTGACAATTTGTAATGGCAAGTATGTAGGAAAGAATACCCAATAATTTTGAACATCAATTGAAATAATACGAGAGTTTTCAAAGCTTTTAATAAATATAGAGATAGGAAAATTGACTTTAAATCTAATTAAATTTCAGTCATATAAATATTAACAAGAGAATGAGAATATAAATAAAATCAAAGGTATTTTTATTGACTTTAAATATACTTTAAGAATTAAAATAATCAATAATTATAATCTCAAGGATTTAATAATAATAAATTAAGTTTGATCTGTTAATAATTTTTTATATCAGATGAATAGTTTTTTTTTTTTTTAATAAATCATATGAATATAAATTTATTAATGGAAAATGTATTCATATTTTATTTAACATTGGTAATAGAAAAAAAAATCCAAACTATTAAATGATAGTTTTATAATTTATTCGGCAAAAATTGCTGCAAACAACCTCAGATATATGTAATACATAAAAGCTTTTCTCAATTATCAGAAAATAAAATTAAAAGAAAAATTAATTTGTGAATGAAACAAAAAAATAACATAAGTTTCCCACTACTTAAACTATGTCTAACAATTGTTGAACTTTTGGTTTATTCCCCACAAAATAAAATATAATAACTTTTCTAAGTATAATAAGTACACATCTATTCAGTCATATGTCTTATGTTGAAAATGTATGAGCACAAAAATATATACTAAATTGTATTGTTTAAATTTATATTACTGATGCAGCAATAATTTCTCCAAAAGCTTTATAAGTAAATAAAAAAAATGCATGCATATATATATATATATATATATATATATATATATATATATATATATATATATATATATATATATATATATATATATATATATATATATATATATATAAAAATATATATATATATATATAAATAAAAAGTGTGTGTGTGTGTGTGTGTGTAGTAATATTTTTTATGAGATTTTTGGAAAACAAAGTTTGTGTAAAAATGATCTTTTTAAGAACCCCATGAGTGATGAAGTTTGATGCCAATGAACATCAAATTTGCTTTTGGCAGCTGTTTCAGCTTGACCAGAGCTAATTATCATTGCACTTTTTGTTTGATGATACAATCTTCTGAAACATTCTCAGTCTGTTTGTAAAGAGATAAATAAGTTCTGCAGATAAATGATGGTGGAGTGATAGTAAAAAGAAAATTGTTTCCAAAGGAAAAGTTGTTTTTCTTCCAATGTATTAATAAGAATAAATTTTAAAAAGTAAAATTTATATTTACAATTTATAAACAGGATTTATAAATAGGATTCAAAATGCATATGAAATTCAATAATACAGGCTACTGAAAGTGTCAGGGCATTTGACGATTTTATAGCTCACTTTTCAACATGCACATTTTTATTTGAATGCCAATGAATATCCCTAAGAAATCATCTTATGTTGATGTAAGCTAGTTCAAACAGTAAGTGATTATTACTATATTATTTTAAACCCTTTTATTGAATATCTTTGTATTTATATTGTTTTTGGAGTTCTAGAATAAGTGAAGTTGTGCAATTTAATTAACTTTTTATAATAAACAAGAAATAGGTGTAAACACATCTAAGGTTTGTGTTTTAGAACTTTTTGTATATATATATATATATATATATATATATATATATTTATAATATATATATATTAAAACGAAATTAGTTAACTATATCCCTTTTAAAATTAGTATTGTGGGTTCTTAAGTATATATTCTTTTAAATACCAGTCTTACTTAAAATTCATGCATACAATTGTTGTAAATTAATTTATTCATTTGACTTAATTTATACTTAAGCTTTTTTTTTTAATTTTAACATTTAATTACAATTGAGAATGTTATAAAATAATCATTTCTAGGTAAAATATAAATTAATTAGTTTATATGCAAATAATGAAAATAAATAAACAACAAGTAAATGACTTCACACAAAATAAATTAGAGCAATGAAACATAAACTATATATATATATATATATATATATATATATATATATATATATATATATATATATATATATATATATATATATATATATATATATATATTGCACCCTCACTTCCCGAATATATATAATTATATTGACTTGATCTAACTCAGATAAATAACTATTTTTATCTAAAATGTATTTAAATTAACAATAACTATATTTTTAAGAATATCAATGATTAAATTAACTTACTTAATAAATAATAATATAGTTCTGGTTTATAAAATGAAATAAATAAAAATCTAATCAAATCGTGAGACTATGAAATGAGTTTACAAGTGGTAGAGTAAATACATTAAGATAATCTCCCACTAGATATCACCTTAATGGCAAATAATACTATCCTTATTCCTATTACTCAAATACTACATTTACAGTACTCTTACGTCCTTAATCAAAACTAATTAAGTAAATTACCTTTAACAAATTAATTTAAATATCTTTCTCAAAACTAATTTAACTCAAATTATCTCAGGTTCTCTTAAAATAATGATAAATTAATTATAACTTTTGTAATCAAGTATGATAAGTGATTTAATATCATTCCTAACTACAATTTAATAATATTAATAATAACAAATAGTAATACTAATCATTAATCTATAATTCACTCTCCTATCTTTTTTACTTATAATGTTATTCTTAGATATCACACAATCAAATGTAATGTAATTTTTTATTATCCATATGCATATTAGATAATATATTTAGTATGATATTACAATCTGAAAATATGTGGCAATCATTACCAAGATAATTTCATGTAAAACTTTGGTAATTATTCCATGACCATCATAGTAATACAATAAGTAAAACTTCTTAAATAAAATATATGAATAAAATAGTATAACTCTAGAATAAAAATTTTATTCATGATGTGCCAATATTTTGTCTTCATTATAATTATCTGTGATTATGTAATTGTGATGTGAAGAAATTGAGTCAACACCAAGACTTATAAAAATACATTGAACAATTTTATTAACAAATTAACAATAAAATTATTTACATTATTTACATTTTGATAGAATTCTATTTATTCATATTCAGGTATTTTTTCAAGACAAATCAAGTGACTTAAAACATAAGATACAGAACATGTCTTCAATAAAATATTTTTTATATTTTTAAATATCATTATATAACTTTTTTATTACAGTTATTCGATATTATTAATTTATAGGTTTTAAATAAAAAATATATAGGTAATTCTTTTACTATGAACTTATCCTTGTTATTTAGTTTAAAAATTATTTGTTAATCTGTATAGGCATTCTGCAATAATATTCATGTGAACAACCTTAATTCATGTTATACCATCAAACTAAGCTACTTACTAATTATTACTTTAAACTTTAAATATCATGAATGGATTAGTGTGTTGTTATAAAATTATTTTTGTAAAACTTATGATTACTTTCATTCATTCAATACGATTCAGTTTATTACCTTTAATCATAAATAAAAATATTCATTATAAGTATGTCTTTTTAAAAATTCTTAATAATTAAGTAATAACATTATAAATTCTTTTAAATTGTCAACTATTTATTTTCTAAAAAAATAAATATCATTTTTAACTATAAAAGTTTTATGATAGTTTCACTGATGAAATTATGTTTTTTTTATAATTTTTACACTTATTATAATCTAAGCAACATAACTTATCTTATCCAATTTAACAATTCTCTATTTCAAAACTTATTTATTATTTCCAAATTTTAAAACAAACATCTTTTACAATGTAATCCAATAAATTTCAATAACACATAAACTAGTAGGCATATGGGGTAAAGTATAACTTCAACTTAACCTTTTATCAACTAACCATCATGGGCACAGTTCACATTAACTGAGGTATAACTTATTTGTTTAATAACCTCTTTTACCAAGTATAATGTCCAGGCTATTCACTCAGCACTATGGCACATTAAGCTTTAACACATATAAAAATAAACACTGCCATGAATATACACAAGATATAGGGCTATGTTAGCTATACTTGTATAAACATAAATAAAGTATATTCTTCTTCCCATATAAATAAACCCTACATACAATATTATCCTGGTCTGATATAACCTAATACAAAGATATTAGCATTTAAAATTCACCAATTTACATTGCTAAATTCATCATCTCATTTTTATAATAACAAATAAATACATTTTAGAATAACAATCTAACTAACTAATAAGACAAGATTATTTCATTCTTTAATAGTTATCAAACTTTAGCACAAACAATCAGAATCAGTGTCATATTTTTAACACTTGAAATTATTCAACAAAACATCCAATTCAGTTTTAATAGAATCATATACTTATATTTCTTTTATGTTTAAATATCTTTACAATATAATTAAAATTATGCATATTCTTAAATTACTAAACAAATGATAAATTATGTGTAGGTGTGTGTTTTATATACACATCCATCCATACAAAATATCAAATACATTTTAAAACTATTAATAATTTACATTATTACCATAAGTAATTTCTGGTGGAAATTACTTAGTGATGTCATCTGGAGTACACTCTAAATAAACATTTTATTATCATTTATTCCACATTATCACACTTTAAAATATACTAAGTTAAAGATTTGTTTTTTTTTTTTTTTTTTACAATAAAATTTAATTACTAAGTTAGTAAATAATTTAATGTTTTCTGTTACTACACTATATTTAAATTATGAATAAATATTACTATTATTTTGTTAGTAAAAAAATAATTCTAAAACCATATTTGCAATAATTTTATTAGAATTTCTTATGATGAAATGTTCTTTTCTTGATAATAAGTTCATTACATGAAGTATATTTTCTTCTGGTAAAAAAAAACATTAATACACACTTTTGACGTCAATAATCACGCATGCTCCGGTTCTTAATGTTGTAATATATAATCCAAACTGACAGTTCAAGTTAAATACGGTATGTTTACTTTTATTTTATAAGACTTACACTAATATAATTAATATTTTTCTTATCTCCAAAACTTTAAATCTTTGACATGTATTATTAGGTAAATAATTAATTTTAAATACTCTTCTTCGTCAAGATAATTTTCCAAATTCTTGTAACTTTTCCATATTTACTGAGGTTTAATATCTTCTGATACAACCAATACTTCTTCCAATATTTTCAAATAACTTAAATTATTTTCCCAAATAATTTAAATAAACTTTTGTATGTCCCACATACCTTAATGACTGACTTGTAATATTTTTTTAAATATTATATAAGTCACATACTTGCAAATGATCTTATATTTTCTAGGAAAAATTCAATTTTAAAATATTTCCAATATTTCTTCAGAAATAAATATTTCCACGTTCTAAAATAATTGTTCAGTCATATTTAAAAGTTTTTTTTTCCTTTAAAAGTATTTTTCCATTGTGTTTTAAATAAATTTTCTTCATAAAATATATTATCTCATTTAACTTTATATATTTTAATGAAAATGTTTTTTGTTTTTTTTTATAAATATTTTTTTTCATGACGTTCTTTTTATTAAATTAGTCATAAATCAATATGACATATCAACATAGGCAAAATTATATACTTTATAAGATAATAATATTTGAAAACTTTCATTAAATTTTTTATATTTAGTTATGACTTCCTCATGTTTAAGTTCATGACAAATTGAATGAAAACAAAGCAGCTAAGTACGGAATTATTTATTTTTTTAGCCCTCTTCCCATATCATGATCTTGTAATAATAAACTGCTGTATTTTTATAAAAATTGAAGCTAAATATAATGGATTATTACACTACTAAATACTTAACCGAAAATTGTAGAAATACTACGATGTTATAATAGTACATCAGTAGAATGAGATAACAGCTCAATAATCCTCTCCAAAATTTAAACCATTCTTAAATACTCCAACTGATTCCAATTTTGATTGCTCCGTTAAACAATCCTGACCTCAAATTATCCAGGACCACGAACATTGGTTTAAAGTTAAAGTTAATAATAATTTACTAAATATTTATTTTTATTATATTATTTAATTCTTACTTAATTTTCACATTTTATTTCCACCTACTATAGACTCTAAAATATTTTTTAAAAATCACATTTCAATATTTATTACCATTTCTACCTTTATTTTGAACTTAATGTATTTATTTTCAACAAAAAAAAACATAAATTTGATTTTATTTATTATATTCACTTTTAAAATACAATTTAACATTTATAACAGATAATATTATTCTATTTTCAAACACAGGTGTGTGTCACATGATTTACAAAACTAAATAGGGTTCTAATATTAATTTAAAATCTAAAATAATAATTTAATTTTAAAAATGTTACATAATCACTATTATAGCACTGTTTTAAAATAATTATTTTAATATTATAAAACCAAAAAATTACACTTTTCTCCCACAATATATTTTTTTAATCAAATGCTTTTAAAAATATAGCCATTAAATACAATTATTATTACTAAATCTATTCGTTTAACTTTAAAGCATTACTTTTAAAATTTACTCTAATTATTATTTATAAGACTTATTAAATCAGTATTTATTATGGCCACTTCTCCCAACCATACAATTTTCCCACAATTCATTAATTTTTATATTAGCAGCCTGTCTGTTTATCAAATGATGCTTTTCATTTTTTATTAACATAGCTTCTTTAATTTATATTTATTATTATTTATATCAATACACAAAATCTTAACTTTATTAATATCATAATTACATGCTACATTATGATCAATAAATACTGAAGGTGATACATCATCATTTCTAACATTCTCTTGTCTTGATTTTTGTATTCGTTTATATACCAACCAATGCTCCTTTGATCTTTTCTCCAATATACACTGAGATTCACCTATATATGCCTTTTCGCAACACACAGCCATTTATATATTGCACAACTTTGATTTAAAATACTACATCTATTTTTTGAATTATTTATCAATCTATATAAATTAGGAGTAGTATAAAATGTGACTTGATATATATTTTTATATATCTGTTTTATGAAATTATTAAATTAAAATTATTAAATCATTGTATATAATTGTTTTAAAATATTTTTATTGTATTAATTATTGTATTGTTTTGAAAAATTATATATATATATATATATATATATATATATATATATATATATATATATATATATATATATATATATATATATATATATATATATATATATATATATATATATATATATATATATATATATTATATATATATATATATATATATATATTCTAACAAATGAAATTTAAGGTGAAGATTTTCACTAAACGAATAAATCAATATTTGACATTGAACCATTTTCTAACCAAATATAATTTAATGTGTACATTTAACGACAGATGCATTTCCTAAGTATCAATTAAAAATGCAATGCATCAATTATATATTCTAGTATAATAGGTATAGATTAAATAATTTCTAAGTATAGATTTAATATAATAACTTCTCAAGTAATGTATAGACTATATAATCTCCTTCGTGCGCCCATGTTACAAGCCAATTGTAACTAAATAAAATCAATTTAAACCAAATAATTTTTTTTTCTTTATTTTGTTAACTTTATGAAAAACGTTAAATTAACGTAAAATGCATTTTGCAATCTATTGATTGGTCATCTGCATTGTATTTTAAATATAACTAAAATGATTGGGAGAGCTTACAAATATCATATATATATATTATTGGATAGTTTAAGCTCATTATAACTTTACTCTAACCAATGAGAATTTTATTTAAATGATAGCACATCCAGTTATGGATTGATTTTACTATATTTAAATCTATAGGGTATTTACACACTTCCAGATAAATTGCATGTCAATTACAACATTTTAATGATGGATCGATGGATACTTCATCATTCCCAGCTGACACTATTTCTGAGGCCTACTGAGATGATGATAATGATACAGAACATCTATAAGCTTAAGTACCAGGGCGTCAAATTGTAGCTCCAATAAAATGTAAAGGTTAAATCTAAATTCAATACTCTTAGTAATAACATTTCATGAATGGGTTAATACATAATCGATTTAGAGAACACTGAGAACACATTAAAATTGACTATATTATTATCTTTAAGTATTCCAGATTATTCTCAGCACATTCCCCATTCACTATGACTAAAGCTGCAATTAAATATTTATCTAATTATAAAGTTCTATATTCATCACCAGCTTCCTGATCCACTCCTCCATCATCTTTACATCTATATGTCTATTACACTATTATTTATTTAACCATTAAAATTTACATTTTTATTTTCTTTTACTGGCTCATTTCCTCTCATTATAATCTCTTCTCAGGGTTTTTCGAATAATTAGGTGTGGAAATCGAATAAGCTGCCATAGGTCATTGGTGATAAATACTCCTTTATTGATCGCCTCCAGGGTGATCTCGGTTGTCTTTAATGCAGGTTAATATCAATTTGCATTAAAGCTGGAACATTTAAGCTTATTAAATCTTTATAAACATGTCATAAAACATAGTCGCAATTATAACAAAATTATATAAAAATAAAATGCGTTTAGAGAGGTTTGAATACAACGGATGGAGAATGATATTTTATGCCCCCATCTGCACTCACTATCACACAATACTATCTCTCTCCATGATTTATATTTCAACAATATTAAATTATTTGGTAATTTTAAGCATTTGAAATTAACCTTTTAAATAGTTTTACTAAATATCAGTTACGTATATGATAATTCAAATATTATTAATAATATATCGATGTATGATTGGATTGGAAATATCTAGATAATAATAACCCACAAACACATGGAGACACACGCATATTTTATTTAAAACAAATAACAAATTTTATTTGACAAACAATATTTCAACATCATTACAAAAACATATAAATTACATTATATCTACACTTTCTTTTTACCTAAAATATAGCAAATACCAGTTTTTTTCCATTTACAATGCTTTCTCTTTTATTACTGATATATTTTAGAAAATACATAATCGATTTCTGCCCTAATTAAATTTAATAGTGTTAATTAACAAATCTAAAGTTGATATTCCCTCACAAATTTCTTGATCTTATCCTATCATCCTGATTAAATATTATTTTGCCCTAATTTTTACAACAGAGATATTTGAATAATAGCAAGACTAAGTCATTGCAAATAAATTGGCAT